>CABHPQ010160734.1:0-27270 GCA_902168405.1 Peromyscus aztecus | reverse complement strand
TGAACTTAGAGAGCTGGCTGCTTTCCTATTGTGTCTCCTGAGAGTCCCATGAGGCCCTTTCATCCCCCTCTGGCTTCTCCATCTTCTGGCACTTTGCCTCATCTTCTAGGAGTCAATAGGCTCAAAGGAGGCCTCTGGATCCAAAAGGATAACAGCACCGACTAAATTTATCCCAACAAATTGCTATCTTAACAGCAGGCAAGTGCAACAAATGAGTCTAGGTGTCAGAGTCATCATCATAGCCCAAACCCTCTTTATTATTTTTTATTATTATGCTTGTTGTGATGGTTTGGTGGGCAGATTTGTACAGACTAAAAAAAAAAAAAAAAAAGGAAAACAAAAAAACACTGCATTTGAATCCCTGATAATCATATAATTCTGCCTCTTAGCAGATAGGAAACATTCATTTAAAACAAACTTTTAAAATGAATGTTGACCCTTGCAACACAGAGCAGTCTATTTTTCTGAATTCCATCAATAATTTCAGCGCCCAGATTTTTAGCTACTGCGTTTTCTATGTAGGGATAAAAGTCAGATGCTAATTCGATGTAAGAACCAGTAATCTGCAAAAGGAAGATAAGTGAGTGGTATCTTCTTAGTTCAATGGGTAGAGTCCATATGTGTACTTTGACCTCTCTCCTTGGGAGAGCACAGCCCACAGAATCAACTAAGTAGAACTCATGTGGTCCCACAGAGACTGAATTGGCAATCACTGAGTGTGCTTGGGTCTACACTATGTCCTCTGCATACATACCATGGTTGTTTAGCTTGGGGTATTTGTGGGACTCTTAACAGTGGGAGTAGGGATGTCTCTGACTCTTTTGCCTGCTCTTGGGACACATTTTCTTCTACTGGGTTGCCTCATCCAGCCTTGGTATGTGGATTTGTGCCTAGTCTTATTGAATCTTTGTATGCCTTGTTCAATTGATATCACTGGGAGACTTGCTCTTTTCTGAAGGGAAACAGAGAAGCAGTGAGGGACTTATCTGCCTTTATCCTGTAAATAGACTTCTCCTGAACCATTAAACATAAGCTATTTCCTTCAGATACATATCCCATTTAATTAGCTGTTGTATTATCTTCATAAAAGCGATATATTATACTTTTATTAATTTAATTTATTCTTAGACATTATTTCAAATCCATCCCTACCAACCCTTTCTCTCTCCCTCCTCCCTACAAATCTCTCACATACAAACACTTGTGTCTACTTGTTTTGTTCTGTGACCTACTGAATTTAAGCAGAGTCATTTAATGACTGTTGGGTTTAGAATTATCCACTAGCACCTGGTGGGCTCTGTGTACCACTGAATACAGTGATTACTCTTCCACAAGGAACTATCAACAGCCAGGAGATGAGAAGAAAAGGACAGATCCCCTAAGCCCTCCTCCTCTGTTAACTGACTATCGATAGGGACAGTTACTACATGGGCTCAGTGCAGGTAAAAAAAAAGGTCTGAGTTAGTCAGTGACTGTCTGGAGTTTAAAGAGTGGCTTTACATAGTCCTTCAATCCTTTTTCCAACATTTCCAAATATTCCATCCCATCTTCCACAGCGCTCTCTGAACTTTAGAGGGGTGTTACAAATGTCTTGTTTTATATTTAGTTCATACTTAATCAGATGGGAAATGTTGAGTTTTTTTGCATTCAGTTAACCTCATAAAATCTAGATTAAAATACATATAGTTATATGTGAATTTGAACCTGCCATGTTTCCATTTTTCACCTATGTTTGAAAGGGACAAGGTTGTTATAGATCCTGCGGGTGAGGAGATAAGAAGGAATGGTAACTGGCTATCGTTTCAATATACTGTGATTCAAGTTAAAGGAAAGGAATAGGCAGTACAGATACTGAGATAAGTCTGTGATCTATGCCTCCTAAGGATTCTACTCTTTAAAAACATAAGCCGTTGTCTCACTGGACAGTAACTTTGTCCTTCTGATTTGTGGAAAAAGGAACATTGTCTCCCTTCTCAGTGACTTTTCTCAAATAATAAATGAAAAACATGTTCATGACTGCTGAACAAAAAGTCAAAAATATAAAATAATTTTGAATTGTTTACGAAGTTTAAAAATATGTGCCCAGATTAATAGTCAAGCATGGCAGGACTTTGATATGATGAGATGGATGGATGGAGTGATGTAGGATCCACTAAATTGTGTTATTAAAACCATTCAGACCTCAAAATTGGAGCAAAGCATATCAACTTTATTTATATATAATAAACAATCATTATCAGCCTTGTGTTCTCTATTCTACCCAGGATTTATTATGATTAAGAATTCTCTGACATGCCCTTTCCAAGAACTACCTTAAAATCCTCAGCACTCACAGCTACTTGGCAACATGATCTTGTTAGACTTCAAAATAACGAGGGGCTGGAGAGATGACCCAGTGATGAAGAGCACCTATTGCTCTTTCAGAGGACTTAATTTAAGTTCCCAGCACCCATATTTGGTGGCTCCCGCAGGGACTTATACACACATGGTGCACATACACACATATACATATGCATAAATAAAAGTGAATACATATTTTTAGAAGGAACTGAGGTATATACAATTACACTAATTAATGCATGAGGCCCCTCCTTTCTATACATGATCCAAGAGGCGACAGATGTGTGTGATTTATGGAGTTCTTCATTTTCACTCTAGAATCAGAAATGAGTTCCTCTCTACCATCTCAATGGTCAGCTGTATATATGAATTTATAATTAATGAGAACCTAGATGAATAGGAAAGTTAAACTTACCTCAAGGCATTACTTAATAAATATTACTTTTGTTTTGTATAAAAAAAGACAAAGTCTGAAATGGGATTTTTATTCTACTACAGGGCAACTCAATTCTGCCAGTCCACAGTGTCAGCAGATATATTTAAAATTTTACAGATCCATACCCTTTGAACTCCTCTGAGCCTTTAGCACCACACACTCTTCCCATAATTTATCTTTATATCCCTCTTCTCCCATACCGACAATTGATAACCATCAGTTTCCCTATGATGCTCCCCACTGTTTCCACACAACTGTCTCTCTCCATAGCATGACTGACTTGAAAACTGTGACCTCCTAGACTTGCTTTTTTTCTTAACTTTCTAACCCTTTATTTAAATTTCTACTGCTTCAACCAGTCGTTCTCCCTTTTTCTCATTACACGTGAGATAATGGCTTTATTCTTGCTTCAAGGCAGCTTTTATTCTTGCATTGTTTGAGTTTCTCCTCTGATTTGAGCTCTAAGGTCTGATAGCATTAACCTTGTTTAGTTTACAAATCTATGAACTCTCCTTAACTGTTAGCTCTTCCTCCTCAGCCCTACCTCTAACATTCTAATCACTCCTTCTTGTAATGTTCTCACCAGTTACTGACAAAGTAATGATGATACAACCTTCATGCTAAAAGGTTATATCAGGAACCTTAAAAAATATGGTTATTATCCAACTAGTATAGCATTGTGGACTGAAGATACACAACTTATTAATGAGAGAGAGTGTGCGTCATAACAACAGGACATGAAGCATGAGCTTTAATGCTGCCATTCGGTTCTCATGCCACTCAGTCTCTAAATGGTGACATAAGTGACCAAAAGACATGGGGGCTTTGCATCATAGCCAAAGGACCACCCAAGCTCAGGAAAACTATATTACCCTGATAGTAATATAGGCTGTTGACAAACTTTCCAAGTCTTTGTCCCATGTAATCATTGTCTTTGTTAATCCCATCAGCTTTCAGCCTGCCCTCTGTCATTAAAGGGACTGGCATCTTCCAAGGAACTTTCTCATACACATATACTGAAGAGCTTGAACAAAAGTTGCCAAGAAAGATAAAAATAACATAGAAAATTGGTTCTCATTAGACTGACTTTTGTTTATGTTTTTATTATATTATTTATATTTTATTATATTTTTTTAATTTTTCACATAATTAGATAGTTATTTGGGTGATTATCTCCTGCCACTACATGTTCACTGTGCTTAGAGAGCTTAGAGAGCTTAGAGGACAACTTTAAGAAGTCAGTTCTCTCCTGCCATGCTGACCCTGGGTATCAAACCCAGGTAATCAGGACTGAAGACAAGTGTTTTGTTTTTGTTTTTGTTTTTTTTTTTTGTTTGTTTGTTGTTTTTTCAATCAGTTGAGCCTCCTCACCAGGCAAATTAATTTTTTTAGGTATATTCAGCAATGGGGAAATAGCCAAGTGGACAAAATACCTGTTATACAACAAGGAAGACTTGAATTTAGATTCCCAACATTCATGGAAAAAGCCAGGTGTGGTGGTCTATGCCTGTCACCCCAATATTATGGTGGTGGAGCAGAAAGAGGTGGATCCCGGTGGCTCACAGGCTGGCCACCCTAGAGGACATCAGTGAGGGATATTGTCTCAAAAACACAAGGTGGACAGTCACAGAGGAAGACACCAGAAGTTGACTTCTGTCTTCTACATATGTATGTACCAGCATGCATGAAAGCATATGCACACACACACACACACACACACACACACACACACACACACACACACATCAAATAAGCATGCTCTTTGTTCTCTGAATGTTAGACATTTTTTTTTATGTGATGAACATAATCTCAGACTCAAAGAACCCAATTGAATTCTTAATAGACACAATGAATCTTGCAACACATTGCAGAAATAATGGTGATTTTTTTTAAAGCTCTTAATTACAAATCGTAAATCATACCTAGTCATTTCATTATAAACTGCTACAAGGTTTATGAGCATTGAGGTCTGGAAAAAAATCTCTACATATATTAGCATTGACCCAATAAAGAAGAATAAATTGTGAATAACATTTGAGTATTAGCAATGTTTTCTCTGCTCTGCAAGACATACAGACAGACACTGAGGCAAACCATCACAGCAGCTGCTGGGAGCCTCCATTTAATTTTGAGACTATGGTTGGAATCACATTATATTAAGTAACTCTGTATACTGGGTCTTCTGAGGTAGGAATAAGAAAACATATTGTGCCAAGTTTAGCTATTGTGAGTTCAGAGTTCAGGAGAAAATTCAATTCTTCTGGAAATGAGTGCAACGGAACAGCTGGTCAAACACAATTTACTCGCTCACTGAAATGAGCTTAATGATTTCTGGGGAAGCACAGAAGAGTTTACTAAAAAGGGTCATAAAGAATATCAACCAGATTTAAGACACTTTTGGTTTAAAAGGGCATCGGCTTATAGACTGTGCTGCAACCTTCTCCAATTCAGAAAACAAACCATTGTAACAAACATAAATGAATAAAAATAAATAATAATATATGTCAAAGCTATAAAGTCAGAAATAAATATTATAAGGATTCACTTACAAGAATTTTTTTGAGTCATTGACAGCTATAGCTAAAGATCTTTGAGAACTTTTCATTAATTCTAAGCGAAATAAACAGGGTGGGTAGAGTGGTGGCCCAGCAGTTAAAAGCATGTACTGATTTTGTAGAGGACTCAGCTTTGATTTCCAGTACCAGAACCAGGAAGCTCACTACTATGTGTAACTCAGCATCAGATGATCTGACTCCCTCTTTTGGCTTCTTCAGGCAACTGAAACTACATGGCAGACACACACACACACATACACACACACACACACACACACAGTCATACATAAATAAAAATAAACCTTTAAAATGTAACATAATAAAGCAACCTCAAAGAAGTAACAAGCTATGCATTTGAATTGCATGATAGAAAACCAGAACTTTTGTCTGTAACAAAGCTCATTTTGGAAAAAAATAATTAAAAACATTTTAAATGCTGCTGGCCTCCACATTGAGATTATAAAGTTACTCTATTATAAATTGGATGCTGTATTTGGAGGTATATTGGAATATTATCACATCTCCCTTCCCATTTATTTTATTTTATGTACTGGATTCATTAGAGGCCTTAATATAGCAAGAGTATTCCCATGAATCTGGCATTCATTATGCCTCCAATATAATATATAAACCGAATACCAAAGCCTTTTAAAAATCTAATTTCTGTATTGTAAGTAAATAGGTAAACTATAAACATAATTTTTATTCCATCACTGTTTCCTCCCCTTTTTTTGATAAAAAGAAATATTTATTTTTATCTGTATGAATGTTTTGCATGCAGTCATGTATGTGCCCCATGTGTATTCAGTGCCTGGGGAAGCCAGAAGAGGGCATCACATCCTATGTACTGTAGTTACAAGTGGCTGTGAGCAGTTTGTGGCTGCTAGGAACTAAAACTAGGGTCTTCTACAATGGTAGTAAGTGCTTTTAAACACTGAGGCATCTCTCCAGCCCTGTCTTCCTTCACACTTTAAATTATGTTGAGAAAAATAACTTATAGAAAATAGTCAGAAAGCAATACTGGAGTAGAAAAAAATGTGTTTTATATTTGACAAGGTTAGAAAGCCATGCCATGGAAAGATGGACAGGAACCTGGTTAATACAGGATAAAGTATATAAAACACTTGTTAAAACTCATAAAACTGGTCAAAAAGAATTTGGCATCCATCTTTCCATTGGCTGAGACCTAAAGTTGGAGGGCAAGTGGATACTCATATTTAGTCTATCCATAATTTCTACTGATGAATAAAGATAAAATTTTCCAAGAAGTTGAGTTCTAATAAAAAAAACCACAGGACTTAAAAGTTGTCCCAGCAGGATACGAGCATGTCCACAACATGGTGACCTGAGTTTCATACCAAGAACCCAGATGGTGAAAGAAGATAACAGACTCCTTCAGGCTTTCCTCACACTGCCACATATATCTTCTGGCTTGCACACACCCACACACATGAACCAGCACATAAACTAAATGAAATCAGTGTAATTTTTTTTCAAAGGGACACAGAAAGATGTGAGATATGAAGAGATAGCAGAAGAAAGAAAGAGAAATGAAAAGTCTGGGGTCTGCAATACAATGTGAGATGGAAGATTAGAAAGCAATTCTATAGAAGGTGGAAATAAAGGCATGGAGAGTAGAAAACAGAACTGACCAGAAGAAGGCTTAACGGGGTGACCTCTCTCCTGTTGACTTACCAAGGAACTATTGAAAACTCTCTCTCTCTCTCTCTCTCTCTCTCTCTTTTTTTCTTTCTCCCTCCCTCCTTCCCTCCCTCCCTCCCTCCCTCTCTCTCTCTCTCTCTCTCTCTCTCAGACACACACACACACACACACACACACACACACACATTATTTTTAATTCTGTGTTTAAGTCTGAGTTATTCCGATATCTTTGAATAGACTCCTATATTTTCACCCAACGGTAATTGAAAGATTTAGACTAAGAACTTCTTTGTGTATGAAGTCGGCAACATACTCTCTAGTCTCCATTGGTCATTGTAGAGGGATTGGTCCCAAGGGCTGTTGGCATTTATTGAAGTCAGTCTTAATTGACTTTAAAATTGTTAGCTAGAGGCCATCTGATATTTGTCTATACCAAGACTGCAGATATAACCTTAAATGTTCTGTTGTACCATCACTTTATTTTGTTATAAATGTTAAATTTCAAAAGTCATCTTGGAATAGAAAACGTCCTCCCATACTTTGAAGGAATGGAAGAAACGTGTTATTTCTGCTTTTTATCATCGAACCTCTAATTTGTAAAAGAGCCTCCTGAGGGAGATTAACAGATATACCATAAATCTCCTTGCCACATTCCTAGATTTCTCATACTCTCTTCCACTGCAGTTCTGGTTTAAGCCCCAGCCTTTTAATTTAAATATACATTACAGACCATTCGATCTTCGAGTCTGTAAAGATTGGGTTTTGATTGCTTAGTTTTTCTTTCTGTGTTAGCTTTACCAATCTTTGAGAAAGTAAATATTGCAAATTTCAGATTATCACTTTGGGAAACATTTTACACAAATTACAACCTATTTATGTTAAGATTATAATATGTGTTCCCTCTTATTTTGTTTATTTAATTTTTAACTGATTTGAAACAGAGTCTCTGAGCCAAGAGGTCCTGGAACTTCTTATGTACCTTAGGATAACCTTTAACTCCTGATTTCATGTCGGCACCTACCAAGGGCTGGGGTTTAGTGCTTGTATCACTTCATCCAGTTTTAAGTGTTACTAGGAATGGCACCCAGGACCTTTTAAATGCTAGGCAAGTACTTTATTCTCTAAGCTACATCTCTAATCCTCCTACCTTTGATGGACTTTTGATATATAAATATGTACATGTTTACTTTAATGCATTGATTAGCTGGGAAGATATGTAGACCTATGAAACGATTACCGCAATGAAGGTCATACACTTATTTACATCAGGGACTGGGGAGATAGCTTAAAGTTTGAAACACTTGTTGTATACATCTGAGGACCAGAATTGAGATTCCTAAACATCATAGTAAAGGTTAGGTGTACATGGAAGGATGACAGCAATGCCAGCCTTGGAAGACACAGGGAAGGGATTTCCAGAGAAAGTTGGCTAACAGTACTAGCCATATCTGCTATCTCCGGGTATTTTTGACAGACCTTACCTCATAGAATAAGGTGGAAGAGTGATCCAGGAAGATCACTCCATTTTCATACCCCATATTCTTGTGCCTACACACATGTGAACATGTGGATAAAACACAAACACACACACACGAAAATATAAAATAAATAACACACAAGTAAACAGTTTCCTGTAAATTCTTCATCATTTGTTTTATTTTGTGATAGAACTGTTTAACATGAGGTACATCTTCTTGAGAATAAAAGTAATATCATTAATGACATGCACACTGTTGTTCAGCAGGTCTCTGCAAAATAAGCTTTCCTGACTGAAAATTTACACCTGTGAGATCAACTTTCTTTCCCCTTTCCTCTGAAGCCCCTAGTAATATTCAGTTTACAATGTGTTTGACTTTTTTTTAAGTAGCTGAAATAGATGTACACAAAGGAACACTGTTCTTTTGTGACAGGGTACAGTTTTCATTAGAAAATGGAATTAAGGGGCTGGAGAGTTGGCTCAGCAGTTAAGAGTACTTGCTGGTCTTTCAAAGGACCTTCCAGTTCCCAGCACCCACATGGTGGTGCAAATCATCTTTAGCTCCAGTTTCAGAGGATACAATACCATATTCTGACCTCTGAAGGCACTGGACACATGCGGTGCACAGATATACATGCAGACAAAACACCAATACAAATAAAATAAATCTTTAAAAAGAATATAGAAGTAAATAATATTTTTACAGTCATTATCTTCTTTCTCTACAAAAGGGATGACTGCAAGGAAATTTTGTTTCGAAACTGCAGGGAAGCTGTACATATAAACTCATGGTAGTTGTGACAACATACACAAACTAAATCCCAGTCCAGGGATTTGGGCACAAATTCCACTCCTCCCTTGTATATAATGACAATTGTTAGTTTCTTGTAGGATGAGACGCTTTTCTCTAATATTGAAGCACCTCATAGACTGACCTTTCTTCAGTGGAAGGTCACACATTCAAGAATAATTAGACAGCACAAATTGGTCTTGAAGGATAAAAAATAAAAATAAACATGTAAATAAGGACATGGGGTTGAGTTGGGAAAGTCTTGAGGGGTGGAAAGTCAAACCACATTGCATGAAACTCTCAAAGAAGTGAAGTAAAAACTTAATTTTTGCCCTTAAGGTGGAAATTTGGCATGTTTTGAATGAGTAATAAAATTTTTAGGAAAAAAAGGGACACAACTAAACTAAGAAACAAACACACAAAGGATGGGAAATGTTAAAGGGTGCATGACATATTCAGTGAAATTTGCAAGCCCTCGGCCATCAATTTTATTCCCACCCAGTTGTAATCACTGTTCTAGATTACTAGCAGTGCTTCCAAGAATGGAAACATTGGAGGAGACAGCTTGAATTACCATCTGTGCCCCAGTGTCCATCCACTCGGAGGCCTCGAACATCCGACACTGAACCTTGCTTTCTTCCCTGTGTGTGGTAACTCATGGCTATCATTGTATAAAGGAAATCAAAATCTAAAAGCAAGGAAAATCCTTTGGAAACACTCAAGCCGTAAGGAAGTGATCAGAGAATCCAGATATTGTCACCAGCCTTACTTTATTATAGACCTTCTGTGTGGAGTCAAAAAGAAACTGTTAGAAACTTGTAACACACATTGCAAATTCTTTCTTCCTTCCCTCATTCTCTGTCTCTTCTCTTTTTCTACTTTTCTGTCATTCAATCTATTTAAATTCAAAACCAAAGAGATATTATGATGTAACATAAATTGCTAAACAGACTTATAATTAAAAAAAAAGAGCCTGATATTAGAGTGAAAGCTGAAAGATCAGAGAAGCAGAGCAAGCCACAGCCAACCTCACCTAGCCAACTCCTCAGCCGATCCTATTTCCATGAATCCTCACTTGAAAGGCCTCAGCCAAAATGAGCCTTTAGTTCCTATTTCTCATGCCTAAATATACCTTTCTCTGCCCTGCCATATTACTCTCTGGTATTAAAGGCCTGTGTGCTTCCCAAGCAAAGGCATGAGATTTCAAGTGCTGGGACTAAAGGTGTGTGCCACAAATGTTTGGCTGTTTCTCTCCTAGACTGAGTCAATTTCATGTAGTCAAGAGTGGCTTTGAACTCACAGAGATCCAGAAGGATTCTGATTCCCAAGTGCTAGGATTAAAGGTGTATGCCACCACTGCTCTGTCCTCTGATCGTCAGGCAAGCTTTATTAGGGTACACAATATATTACCACATTATGAACTTATTTAACACTACAAAATCAGCTATAGAATGAATCTGGCCTGTAAGATAATCTGTTGTGACCCTTCATACATATTAGTCCTGTTGTCCTTAAGGGTTTACAGGATTTATTAGGTTTCAAGGGTATTTTGTGTGAAAAACATAGATTTGGTTAGATATTTTTTACAAGGTACCTTGAACTTTTCTTTAGTGGGAATCCCCTCCTATAAAATTATTTAAATAAACTTTTGATATTGAAATAGCTTCATAATTAAAATTTACTAAGACAATGAAGAGAAAGGATGTGTAATTCTTATAAAATTTCCTTTAGTGAGTGCAATTGTCCCAACAGAAACCACCACACTCTTGCTTCATTCTGATCTCACTGGGTTTTCCTCATTCAGTGAAAAGATCTGTATTGCCAATGATACTGAAAAGTCTCTGAAATCGCCTCAGCCTCTCCTGCTCTAGACAGTTTCTCAGACTGTCTTTGATTCTGATGAAAGAGTTTGACAATTGGCAAATTATTTTTAGAATGTATTCGATTGAGCGCTACCATATTTTTTTCTTGTGATTACATGGGGTTATAAGTTTTATGGAAGAAGACTGCAGCAATAAAGTGCTGTTTCTATGATTTCTCAACTGTTGTCAGGAAGCTTGCTATCAACAAGATTGATTACTGATGATGACAGCCTTGTGCACCAGACTGATGTGGGATGTGTGTTCTTGCTATTGGAAAGCTACTTTTGACCTCTTCCAATACCTACAATCTGGAAGCAAATCACTATACATATCCAGTTCTCAAGAAAGGGAGAATCAAGCACCTTGTTCTGGAAATAAAGAGATCACCTGTAAGATATATTTGTAGTTCTTTTGTTTGGGATCTCTCTCTCTCTCTCTCTCTCTCTCTCTCTCTCTCTCTCTCTCTCTCTCTCTCCCTTTTCCTTTCCTTTCTGCTCTTCCTTTTCCCTCCCTCACCTTCTGCTTTTCTCTCTCCCTAGTTATTTAACTAATACTTGGATGAAAAATGCTTGGCTCACTTGTTGTGTAAGTCACAATGGGAGATGACAGATGGCATATTATGCTGTGTACTGGACTGCCGGTATCTGTTCAGCCTGGACCATTCTTTCATGTTGGCTACTGTTTGCATGTGTGGGTCTGCTGAGATGACTCCAGGTCTCTATTGACCACACTTTCTGGAAATTCAACATACTCCAAAATCTTGGACATTGCCTACCTCAGCTGTTCAATCATTTCTCTAATAAACTACAATTCTTCATCTTTGAAAAGACAATGAAAATCAAGGCCTGGGCACTATACAGCCATTTTTTAAAATCAAAAACTTTTCTTTTTGTTCATAATATATAAAAATTGCTATTGGTTTTTATAATAAAATTGTATGGTATAAAATGTTATGCACTGGTATTTTATAGGAAAATGTTGAATATCCTTCTTATTTTTAATTTTTATTTACTTTACATCCTGACATCCTCCCTCCTCTTTTCCAAGTCCCTCCTCCACACCCCCTCTGCCCCCCCCAATCTACTCCATTTCTGTTCAGAAATGGGCAGTCCCCTGCCTTAGACATCAACAAGACATGGCAAATCAAGTTACAGTAAGTCTAAGCACCCCGTCTTTCACAGATAATGATATCAGCTTTCACGATTATATTTCTTGTTTAAAGTTGTCATGTTTTGTAAACCTCTTATTTTGGACAGGTTCTCAGGAAGAAAAACTATAGTACAGTTTTGTTCATCTGACTTCAAATTTCATGTTTCCTGTTCATTTTGATATTTATGGGCACTGATTTATAATTCTACTTAAAAGAATTGATATATCCACACATTGCCTTTTTGAAAGTTTGGATATTACAGAGAATGCTTTCCCTAAAGCCCCAGAGAAGAGAAGAGCATTTTTTTAATCCCTTCATTTATTTATAAGAAAAATTATATGGATAGTTGTTTATTAATAGTAAGTACTTCAGTCAAAGTCACCTGAGGCAAAGAGAAAATGTTTATTCTTTTCATTTCTACATGTTAACATGTTTGTTTGCAAATTTTTCTTCAGTAATATTTAGGTTTTTTGCATTTTTTAATTTTTAAAATTATAATTTAATTACAATCTTCCTTCCTTCTCTCTTTTTCCCCTAAATCCTCTTATATATTCTTTTTCACTTTCCATTAAATTCATCACCTCTCTTTAAAAATGTTAATTTAATCTTTGAATGTTTTACATCTAATGTAATTTATAAAATTTTACCAAGTGTGTAAACCCTTAAAATTATTAGGTTTTTAACCTAAAGTTAGTAACTTTGGTTATATTAAAGAGAATATTTTTATTGTTTTTGGACTTATGGGTTTATAATTATTAGCAACATCTCTTTATTCTTTAGAAATTCTATAAAGGCTGGAGAGGTGGCTCAGGAGTTAAAAGCACGTATGACCCTCTAGGGGATCTGAGTTCAGTTCCCAGAACATACATGGGGGTTCAAAGCCACCTATAACTCTGTCTTCATGAGAACTGACTCCTTAATCTTTGACCCTTTGGCATTGCATATACAAGATGTATGTGCATCATATAGGTATATACACATTTCACACTTGTAAAGTATTTGAAAATTATAGACTGAGAAGGTTGTGCTTATGTATTTATGATACATATATATGTGTATATACATATATATGTACACACACATGCATGCACATACACATACATTTGCACAAACAATTAATGAAAAAAAGAGGTCAGGAATTTGAAAGAGAGCAAGGAGGGGGATGGGGGTGTTTGAAGTTAGGAAAGGGAGTGGGAAGTGGTGTAATTATAAGCTCAAAAATTTAAATAAATAAATTTAAAAACATCCCCTAAATACCGTAATTCCATTATTAACTTTTAGTAAACATTAATTTTCTATACTCTCAATATTTTGTCTTCTTGTTATCTTCTTTTGTATTTGTTAATTTAAATCTTTCCCAGTGACATATTTTTGGAAATTATTTTTCTCCCTATTTCAATTCTTTTTGATTTTTACCTTATTCATTTGTTTTGGTAATCTTTCTTGATTGAGGCATGTACATCTCTTGTTTCCATATGATAAACAAAACTAATGAAATAATTTTATAATTAGGACTAAAGTTTTTATCTTAAATGCTACTTTAAATTCATTCCACAGTGCTGGAGAGATGGCTCAGCTGCTGAGAAGACATATTCAACGCAGGCTCAATTTCAAGCACTTATGTCAGGTGGCTTAAAACTATCAACCACCTATAACCCCAGGTCTGGGACAGCCAACCCCTCTGCCCTCCACCCTCAGCTGGTATCTATACACATGTGGCATGTATCCACAGACAAACACACTCATGCATATGTGCACGAACACTTAAAAAATAAAAATTGTTCAAAAATTCATCCTAAGTGCTTAGCTATTTGGTTTTCACTGTTGAAATATGTATTTCAATAATAAACCCTTTATAAAACTGTTCCTTTCTAGTTGTACATATGCATGTGTGTCTATCAGTGTAAATGTATGAATATATGTTGTTGTGTGTATGTGTAAATTGTGTCCAAGTGTACACATATGATTATGTATGTGTATGTATGTATCCTTGTATATGTGCAAAGTATGTGTGCCATGTATGTATATATGTATAAACATATGTTGATCTGCGTTCATGTATATGTGTATATATCCATGCATATGTATGAATGTGCGTATGTGATACATGTAAAGTATTTATGTTTGTGAATGTGTATATATGTTATTACATGTGTTAAGACCCTCTTTCTCCAAAAGTTTAAACAACCATTTCTACTTAAAGTTATCTAATAAGAACATTAAGAGTGCATTCCCTGTTTGTTGAGCCCTGTTTGTTTTTAACTAACAAATTGTAGATGCTGGGTATTATATTGAAGTACTCTCTGTAAGAAATTATTCTTGCAATTCTCTACTTACTGTCCATATATTCATTATGGAATTTTCTTTTATGTGTGTGGAGTATGTATGTAGCTGTGTGAATATGCCCGCGTGTGTGCATGCTGGTATACAGGCATGAAGAGTACAGAGGTCAGTATCAGGTGTCCTTTTTGATAGCACATTGTAACACAAATTGCTAAACAGTCTTATTAATAAAAAACCCGGAGTCAGATATTGGGTGTAAAACCCTGAGAGATCAGAGGAATAGGAAAAACAACAGCTAACCTCACCTTACAGATGCCTCAGTCTCCAAAGAGACCTACTTCCTGTATACCCACACATATATGCCTTTTTGTTCTGCCATTTCATTTCCTCTCTCCACACAGCTACATCACTTCCTGTCTGTCTATACAGACCTTCAGACCTCTATGGCTAGTGCTGGGATAGTGCTGTCACCATGCCTGGCTCTATTCCCAGTGTGGCCTTGAACTCACAGAGATCCAGATGGATCTCTGCCTTGAGAATGCTAGGATTAAAGGTGTGTGCTACCACTGCCTGACTTCTATGTTTAATATAGTGGCTGGCTTTATCCTCTGATCCTCAGATAAGGTTTATTAGGGTGCACAATATTTTAGGAGACACAATATGTCACCCCAGCACATACCTCATTTTGAGGTAGGGTCTCTCCTCAAACCTAGACTTAGGGATTAGTCTATACCAGTTGGCCAGCACATGTGGGATCCCCCTGCCTCCCTCCCACACTCCCTGTATGCTGAGGTGTCAGGTGCACAGCTGGGTTTGACTTTACATAGCCGCTGGGAAACCAACTGAGCTGTCTTCCAAATTCCTAGAATTCCCTTCACTAAGATTTAACTATGTTTGTATTTTCACTGTGGTGGAAGTGATACATTGTACTTCTATCATTTCAATATTTATGTATAAATTTAATACAAATATTTGACATGACAATATATACTTAGGAACTCCATGACTGCTTTTTCCAGCATCATCTGGCATTTGCACCGTTGAGATGCAGAGGCTCCTGTGGTACTCACATGCTGTCTCTGTCATTTATTTCGCTTTCAGTTCCCATTTATCTCCTTTCTCTGCTTGCTGATCTGAGCCTTAGTTCTATGTAGCGTTTTCTATTTGGAGATCAATTTCTTGTTTATAATTGTTTTTCTCCTGGGTTTTCTATATTTTGTTTACTTTCCTTCTTGAATCATGCTACTATAATAGGCCTTCAGAATAAGTCCTATGCCTAATTTCTATCTTGTTTTCTGTTTTATCATTTTGCTCTATGGTAGTTCATCTGAGTAAGGAACTGACAATGGCAATTATTTTTCCCAACAAAAGAAAAATAGTATTTTAGCATTATATGATCTTTATTGATGTTGAGAAGTTGGCTAGGACTTGTTAATTGTAACTGATCTATTTTCTGCATGTGGCTCTTTAAAACTTTCATTTAGTGTTTGATAATCTATAATTTCATAAAGGTACACTTGTTTCCAGCATGTGCACCAAAAAGGAAATATGTGTCTCACATTTCATTAAATGATGCTTGTTAAATCAGTAGACTATGAAGCTATAACTCTTAGCAATGATCTACAGTCACATACACATCACTTAACTTATGACTGATTAAACAATATGCTATACCACAACAAGGGCTGGTCCTGAAGAGAAATATTTAATAATAACTAAACACACATTATATATTCAAATTTCAAATACTTCTATAATTTCCTTTTCCTTGATACATTTTAATGTTGGGGACTTTTCATTTCATGCAAAAAACATAAACATGGTTCATGAGAAAACCAGTTAGCAACACAACACTTGATGGTACTTTGTTCAGGAAATAAACCAAAGACTTATTCAGGTGCTTGGTTTGTTTGTTTGATTTTTCCCCATATATGACAACTTAGTGTTCATGTACCCAGAAAGCCAAAGTTTTCACAACCACCTTCTGTGATTCTGGGGTAGGCACCCACGGACTGTATTTGGTAGAAATGAAGCAGCAGTTGGTGGAAACACTCTCTCCTTGTGTACATCTTGGGAAGGTCATTGTGCTTTTATTGCCATAGTATTTATTTGGGGAGGTATGAAGAGCATTAATGAGTGAAATATTGAAACCACAACCATAGAGTGGCCCTTTATCTAAATGCTTATAGGGCTTACACCAGTGCTTTGTTGTCTGAGAAGAAGCAAGCTTGTTTAAAATGAAAAAGAATTTTTTATAACTTTATTAAAGTTTCTAATCTGGAATTAAGCTAATATGTAGATGATTATCTAGAGCAAAATGCACACTTCCTATCCACTTGAATTTCAGTACACCTGGCTTGAATGAAATGCCTGAATAATGTGTTCAGTTGCCGAGAAAACCTGTGGGTTCAAAAGGTTACCTTGTTCACTAGAAGTAACAATCTTGCTGCAGAGCCTCATTCTTTGCTAATTTTCTTAGTTCATACAAGAGGATCATATGAAGGAGATGATTTATGCAACAAACTGAGCTTTGAATATCATACATAGTTTATATTACATAAACTAAGATAAGATAGTACAGAGAACTAAGCTGCCCTGTATTTATCTAAAGATACTTTTGTTATGTTTAGAAATGGTCATATTGCATTTTGTACATTTCAGAGTTTCAAACCCTCCACCCCAAACTTTTTTTAATGTACACGTGTTAGCTTATTCAAGGACACAGGATTTTAATATTTTCTTCTTATGGACAAATAAAACAAGGTCCAGAGATATGTCAACAATTTAAGCTCACAAGGCTCTTAACTTTTACATCTTAGACTCTAGATATTCTATTACAGTTTCTTTGTGGCAATACTCCTGACAAATATGTTTTGCTAAGTCTAAAGAAATTCAGATGCAAGCTTGCACATAAGCCATTATGATAAGGTATAATGATTCTGTGTTTAATTACCATAGTGCTGGATATAAAGGAAAAGGGGAAACATATTTGAATAAATAAGGTATGCACCAGAAAGTGTGAGGGAGGCAGACATATATAAGAATGTGCCTTTTTTAATTAAAAACTTTGTAACTCAGGAAACACAGGATGGTTTCTTTAAAGAGGTAACAACAACAACAAAAAGAACCCTACACAACACGTAGGTTTAGAATGAGAGAGCTTGCCTTGGGAAGGGTAAGCGTGAACAATTTAAACAGTTGCTGTGAGATATCATCAAAGGTGTCTACCAAATAGGCTGCCTTTAAAGTACTTCCTTAAAGTACTGAACTTATTTAGTTGCTAGGGGAATTAAATGAGAAATAATCAGAGATAGCATATACTAGAATTATCTGCACATCCATGCTTATTTCAGGACTGTTCATGATAGCCACATCATAAAAGAAGGCTAGGTGCCCATTCATAGTCTAATGTACAATGTAAATGCGGAGTACTTTTCAGATAAAAAGAAGAAAAACATGCTGTTTGCAGGTAAATGGTCAGAATGAGGAAAACCATGTTAATGGAAGTAAGACTGAGACATACAAGTAGCACACATTTGTCCCTTATATGTGGAATCTACCACAGAAAAAAGACATGAAAGTAGAAAAACAACTTAGGAGAGATGAAGAGGACCAGGGAAAGAGGGGGAAGGTCAGTAAGAGAGGGTGGTGGGAGACGGTGAAGATATGACAATGAAACAAAAAATTTATGTGAAATTTCAGACATGTGAAAACTGAAATAAGATTTTTATATAACATGTAACATATAAAAAATCCAAAAAACGTTGATTGCTAGTGTCTGCTTGTGTTAATACTGTGACTAACATTAAATATTTTGAATTAAGAGAGTAGTATTGAGCTGGGCATTGGTGGCACACGCCTTTAATCCCAGCACTCGGGAGGCAGAGCCAGGCGGAACTCTGTGAGTTCAAGGCCAGCCTGGGCTATCAAGGAAGCCAAAAAAAGGAAAAAAACAAAAAAAAAAAAACCCTCCCTTCTCAAAAAAAAAAAAAAAAAGAGAGAGTAGTATCAAATGGTTGAAGAATTCAAAATTCAATGATGACCAGGCAAAATATTAAAGGAAAAACAGGATCAAAGTTGGATGTTGCCCACCTTTCTCTCCTTCTGTCTCAAAAACATTGGCAGAATGTTTTTGACAAAGAGAATAGACTAGCACAACCGGACACAAAATTTATGAAGGAAAGTGAATAAAGCTCAGAGGTAAATTTAAATTGTGGACTTCATCTTACTATCAACTAGAATTGGTCTCTGCTTAGCGGATTTTTGCACACAGAAAATGTGAGCATGGAAGCTCTTAGAGAGTTGGTGTTTACAACCCTTTGCCACCCAATTTTAATAGTCCAAAGTGGGTGGGAAGGTGTAGATGTAACTAACCGTCTTATTAAATAAGAAACACAGAGCCAAGGTAAAGATAATCAAAAACCATCAACAGGAAGGAAAAAGGAGGCACAGAATAGAAACACCTTTCACAGGTAAGAACAAACTGTTTAGAAAATATGATTCCTAGAGTAAATAATCACAGCAGGTTCTCACAGGCTCAACCCTGATTCTGAAAAACAGATCAAACCATAATGCAAAATGGAAAATTTCAAAAGGGATTTGCAGTGAAATGCACTCTAACAAATCATTTGATTTTACAAATCCTATTACTAATTCTAACCACACAATTTAGAATATTTTATCCTCGGGGCTTAGCCAAAACTCAGTGAAGGAAGAGCTCTATTAACAATGAGCAGGAGAAAAGGGCTTTGTGGACTGGATGCCCAAAAAGAATTCACGAAGACTCACAGGTAAGAACAAATCCTCTTAGCAATCGTTGGCTTTGATAATATTTACAAAGAAAAAAATCTTCCTTGATCAGTTAACTCTCTCTTAACTATATGGGCAATCACAATGAGAAGACTTAAAGCGAATACTAACCAAGTGGCTTCAGATGCAAAACATGGGATTCCTGACACTAAAATCATCAAAGCATGTCTTGGAAAACGTGAAATCACCCCCCCTCTTTCTCTCTCTCCTCTCTACTTTCTCCACTCTCTACGAACAACAGCACCTGATATCCTAAGGAGATTTGACATTTCTTTACATTTTCTGTTCTTTTACAAAAAGGCAAAGTTATAAAACGCACATATGATACATACTGTAATCTTAGATCATTGATGCAGAAGATAAACAGATTATTTGTGAGATAAAATTTTTAAGATAGATTATTGATCATAATTTCTCATCAAGTTGTGCCCCCAAATAAGTGAATCTGAAGAATAAAACATTAGCAAATAGGAAAGGATGGGGGAAAAAGAAAATATATACAAAAACTTTTGGTGAAATCTTAGGTAAATAAGTTTTCTATAACAAAAGACAAAGAATGGACATCTGTCATAAACCTATAAATTTATGGACTCCATGTTTACTAGCAAATTACCAGAATGAATCTTGCAAGCCATTAACAAATTGTTTACATAAATCTGTTAAATGAATAAAATGATTGGAAGTATTGTGACCAAAATTTATTTGTTTCACTTATTTAAAGAATTATAACTCTTGTTTTCTAATGTTCCAAACAGTATTTAAGCCCCAATGCATAATATTTCTATCCCCAAAAGGCAGACAATGGTCCTTCCAGGGCTATTAGCTTCATTACCTATGAATATTACATAATGTTTCTGACGGACTGACTCTAAGCATCAGAGCAAATGGATTAATGAAAATTCGCTGGGACAGGATAACAGTTATAGATGCTAGATTACTTGATCATGTTGTATTGGGCTTCCTCCTGAGGAAAAAAGGATGGAATGAATTATATGCATGCTTATTAACATAACAAAGCAGGTCTCCTAAGTGAATGATTTTGATTTTTGTAAGAGAGTTTCCCATGGGGTTGCATGTGCCTGCATGTGTTTTTGAAGCAAAGGACAGATTGGTTAGTTTTTGACAGTGTCTTTCTGGGGCAACAATTTGGCAGATTGGCTGGCAGATATTTACTGGGGTTTTTGAGGTTTCTTATCCCCACATGAATTACTGTGTGTGAACACCGTGCTGGACCACTGTGTACCACTACTATCCCTGTAGTTGGTGGTGTGCAAGGGAAGTTCACTCTACCTGATGTGTCTGGAGCCTTCAGGAAAATTCTGTCTATACACTTGGTGGAAAAACAGTCAGCTTATCTGAAGAAAAGTTACTCTATCTGATGAAGATATACATGTAAGCTGGGAGCATGATGATTATAGGCATAAAGCTAAGAGTGAAGGAGACAATGTCCTCATGCTTTGTGTTCTGACTAGAAACAATATTCAAATGTTCTGAAACTTTTAATGATTTCAGTTCCTTCTTTACTTCATGTTTCTGTCCTTCAAGGATAAGACCCTGTCCTCCCTATGTTGTTGAAGTTACTTATAGATGTAGAGTGTAAAAAACTGATGGCATGAGGTCTTTGCAAGGTATGAGGTCTTTGTATGCCTGTGATGAAAACTGTTTTACCAGACAGTGTGAGAGAGGATGGTGGTCTCTGAAGGAGGGAAGGAAGGATCAGATTAATTACCTCAATAGCAGGAAAATTAATTTCCAGGGATAAAGTAAGACTTGGTGAAAGGCACTTACATGCTTTTGGTAGAAGAAATGAATCTGCTGAGAAAGAATTAGATGAGATAGAGCATAGCAGTAAAATGGACCATAAATATCATCTAGTCAGAAAGAGAAGCATCTGACCACTCTTCTAGGTCACATTGCGAAACTGATGGCTCACAGATCTCATGCAAGGCCAACATGTTATTTCTCTACTTCATTTAAGATTGGGACATAGAGAATGAAGCAGTGTGCAGGGTCAGTTGTGTGAATTTGAGATGAAATATATAAGGGTGTCTCTTTTCATTTTTTTTGTTTTATTGATATATGTACTTATTTTGCATGCACAGTGGAGCCAGTGGAGATAACAGCACAGATTTTAGGAGTAGGTTCTCTCCTCCCACTTTCTAGGTCTGGGCTAGAACTCCGATAGCCTGGTTTGCCTGAGCCATTTAACAAGTTGAGTTTATCCTTTCCACTCATTGTTATTTAGCATAGCCATTACATTATTTTCCCCATGCAGTTACTGCACAGTTCAGTAAAATATAAAGCAATTGTGAAACTTATATTATACTTTTTCCTACTTAGAATAACTAACAAAATTTCTATTCTGTGATAATAAGATTATTTACATATCAAATCACAGAAAAACATAAAAAACTTCCCCTACAAAATGTCCTGAATTAGTTTGGTGTTGGTTATATTTAAAATTTTGAACTTAAGTGGTTACTATGTATAAACTCCTGATATTACCTAAGGGAGTGACTCTGGCACATATTTCTGTTCTATTTATTTCCTGAAACCTGTCTTTATCAATGTTTCCCATATCTGTTTGGTTCTCCATCCCTTTCTCCCTTCCTCCCTTCCCACCCTTCTCTTTCTTTCTTTCCTTTCTTCCTGTCTCCTCCTTCCTTCCCACCCATCCTACCTTCTTTCCTTGTCAGAAGAGCATTCCATTCCATGCCAGTCACTTTCTGTTTAGTGAATCTGACAGAAAACATTGATGGAAAACTTTAGCAGGGACTACAGACAATCAATCTGGGCATAGGAACTTCCGCATGTGTCCAGAGCATTCCAGAGAAGCTTGGGGTGTCACATATGAGCAACACACACAGCTGACAGCACTTCTCAACTCCCGTGGAGCCTAAAACTTGTGCTCAACATAAGATATCATCTATTTAATCTCCTCCACATTCCCTGGAAACACTTCTGCTCTGTCCCTGTTAACCCAAAGGCAGCTGTAAAGGAGGGGTAAAAAATACTTATGTTATGTTGCAATATGAATAATGCCTCCAACACTAGAACTGAGCAGTGTCTGGGATGAGAAAAGAAATGGGAACATATGTGAATTTACTTGTGACATTATCACGAAGCCAATATCTTTCTATGGAGTGAAATATAATTTCACATAATTATATGGTATCTGTTTTTCCATATTCCATGTTGTGATTCTGGAGGCATGCATCACCTAAAGTTTCTCTAACTTTCCAGAGGCAGCAAAGAAGCAATTTGTGCGACAAACCAATTCAAATCTCTAGTAAATGTGTGGAAATGAAAGCCTGGGGGAAACACCTGCAAAGGATGACTCCCGGTCTTAGCTGCAGCAATCAGGATGCTCTTCACATACTAGGAAATTCAAATAGCAACTATAATACATTTATTCTATGTAAACATGTTCTATTTGATTTGATTTTCAAACTGGTAAAATTTTTATTTCTTTCATTGAATTTGAGTGGCCACAGTACATTAACAATACAATACTGAATGTTTTAGACAAAATAAGGGTTCTTTGCAGAAGAAAATTGTGTTAGTCATTTATAATCATTTACATTTTGATAAAGTGTATATGAATTTGTATATTTTTCTAAAGAACTATATTTTAATTCTCAATCTTTTGAAGGTTGAGTACAAGGATTATTAGGAAAATAGAATGCTAACAAAATGAGAAGAAGACTAGACTAGTAAATACTGGAAGAGAGTGGGGCATGTTTGTTATCTTCAGATAGGCTGTTTAAATTTTTTATAATTTGGAGACAATGAAATGGAGCCTAGTGTTTACAGAGCATGACCTGCTTAAAATTTGCAATCAGGACATGACAAATTCTTCATTAATGAATATTTAATTACTTAATTACTGATCAAAACAGTGAAACCAAGCAAAAATATTCCTATGAAATCTACTGCTTGAATGGGTCAAATGGAAGCTTTCTAATTGTGTATTCTTTAACAGTTAAAAATTTACTTATCCACAGAAACAATAGAAATGTGTGTATGCTTTTATTTATATATATTTGCTCCCACTTCATAAAACAGCCTTTGAAAGTACCCCCCCAGGAAAGCTGAAGACTTTTGCCTCTGGAACAGGAAGCATGTGGATGAGACCTGAATAATTGCAACACCAGTTGACATGCCAACACGAATGGGAGAAATCTCACAAGGCCCCACTCTTAAATGAAGAGTAAAGGGCAATTAATGGTTGCTAAGAGAGAGGGGATCAATATTCTACAGAGAAGAGACTTCTGATAGGTTATCCAATCTGAAACGGACAGCTGTAAGCATGTGTTCATAGGAGTAGCACTAAGTGGACTCGGATAATGAAAACATGTGTAACAAGAATGAGAGAGGAGGATGAGTAGAGAGGACACAAGAAGAGTTGGAGAGGTAGAAATGATGTAAATACAGTATCCCCGTAAGAAATTCTCAAAAAAACATTAATAACACAATGAGATATCACAGCTTATATTTCTATATAATATCTAAATAAATGATTGTAAGTTATTTACACAGTAAGTCAAGAGTTTTCCCTACAGTGTGCATGCATGGTTACATGAGTCAGTATATGCCAGATATGAGTATCCACTGGCAGAAGAATGGGTTGAAGGGACATTGTGTATACACAGTGTGACACTATTCAGTCAGCTTTTAAAAATGGAAGCAAGTGAGATGCAGGTGAAGCCAGGGACAACAAGCTAAATGAAATAAGCCCAGCACAAAAAGACAAACAGCACATTCTCACTATATATAAAAAAGCTGGAGTTACAAAAACAGAGAGTATAATATTTACCAGGGTCTGGTGAGAGAGGTTTTGGAGAAGGTATGAGTCAAGAACACAAAATTTCAATTACAAAGTAGTAATAAGTTAAAGTGAACTCCTATACATTGTGATACCTATGAATATAATGTATTTGAACATTAAGGAGAGTAGATCTTTTTAAAATGTATTCTGTTTTATTTTTTATTTATTGGTGTGTGTGTGTGTGTGTGTTTGTGTGTGTGTGTGTGTGTGTGTGTGTGTGTGTGTGTGTTTTCTTGGTTCCTGAGGAAGCCAGAAGAATGCATCAGATCCTTTGAAGCTGGAGTTATACGCAGTTATGAAGGGCTCTATATGGGCACTAAGATCTGAACTTAGGCCCTCAAGATAAAACAGCAAATGTTCTTAACTGCTAGGCTATCTTCCAGCCCAAGTCAGACTAGATTTTTTTAAAATGGTATCACTATACATGCAAAACAAACAAACAAGCAAACAAAAAACAATAAACACCAAAGAAAAACAGAAACACAATGAAAGAAAGAAAAATTTGTGAAAATTTTCACATTTAAATAATAGTCTTGTGCATTTCACTAGATACACCGTGAAGCAAAAACATAAGCCCTCCTCTTCCATGTGTACACTGTTCATCAATTATATAAAGCAATTCGACAGCTAAGAAAAAATAAAAGATTCTAAGAGCTGTCTTAAATATTTTGTTTAATTTTGTCTGCTTTATCTTTTAAACACCAACTCCTCTTATTTTGCCTCTTGTGCTGATGTATTATAACACAAAATATCTCTCCTTCATCCAGTGCCCTTATAATATGCCAAACAGTGTGCATTAAGGTTTAAAAAGACAGTCTCTCCCCTCCCATGGCATGGAGTCTACTGAGGAATCCAAGGAGCAAAAAAAAAAAGGCAATTTTGATGTTGGGTAACAATTGTTAGAACCTGGTAAAGTTGGAACACTCCTAAGTTACTGAAGAGAAGACATACGCCATGTCTGCTGGGTAAAGGTTTCTTTAGGAGAGCTTGTGGGAGAAAGTGGTATTCTTTCCAGGCAAGAGATTCCAGAGAGGGTGAAGCTCAACTATGACAGGAACCTAATTTATCAGTGTTCTGGAGAAGGCAGATTCAGACCACACAGATTTTACATTTAGTTTAGACTTCATCTTGAGTGCTCTGGAGAGCCATCAGCAAGATTTTAGTGGGACTGCTGTTATTAGGTTTGAGGTATAGAACAATCACTCTCCTACAAAGTATAGGATACATTGGAAGAGAAGAAAAGAAAACAGTTACTAGACAATTAGAATTACTTGGTAAATGATGATTAATGGTCAGAAGGAAGGAGTTGGCAAAGGGGACAGAGTTGGAGAGATAGAGGTAGATGTGTGTTGATCAAGTTTAGGTCTCATGCTGCCAGAATACAGAATTCCCATACCCCAGGGTTTCTCTCTTATATGAAATACATATATTCATAAAATTTAAATTCAAGGTAAATTATAAATAATTTCTTAGTATAAACACAATCTAAAATTGAGAACAAATTTATAAAAGAATATCATCCTTGCTTATTTGAAATTTGGATTTAACCAGATGTCCTCAACTGAGTCTGGCAACTGTTCTGCTGTGATGCATTAGATTGAGTACTTGCGTTTATTATTCTCAAACTTTGGTGTTTTGTCATGTAGACACTATTTTATGTTTCATTTACTGTAGTTTGTAACTTGTAACTTTCAGTCAGGGATATCAGATCCTGTGGAAGTTGAAAGTTGAATGTTGTTTCCCACAGGCTGTGGAGATTTTGGATGTGTTGTAGGATGGAGAAAGTTGGGCAGTGGGTCTGAACTTTCATTTTGGTAAGACAAGTATTTCTGGTGAACTCCTGCCAACTGCAGTGACTACAGATAGTGATAATACAGTGAATATTTTTAAAGCTGAAAGAAATCTTATTTATAAGAGAATGATACATAAGAAGAGGGATGTGTTTAGCTTGATTGAACATTACAAAATATATGCATGCATGAAAAAATACATGACTCCCTGTTATGAACAATTTGCATGTTTTGAACACATCAGAAAAAAATACATAAAAACAAATTTAGAGGTTTTTAAAGATTGGAGGATAATGTAGGTAGCTGTAAGTGGTCAAAGTGCTAGGAATAAGTTGGGAGCTAGTCCTTTACAGGGCATCTACATGACCTCCTCCTGGGTCAAGAGAACTTGTAAAGGGGCCGGAAAGGCTACTATAGGTGCTAGAGAAAAAGGAAGCATGCTGGAAAAAATGGGACCTACTGAAAATGATATGCTGCCTGCTCTATCAATGAACTCTTAGAGGCTGTGGTTACCTACACAAGCTCTGTACAAGACTGAGCTCATTGACATTCTATCATGCGTGAGGAGGGTCTCCTGAAGCCTCAGTCCACCCTTAGGAGCCAATGGGAGCTATTAGTTGCTTGGGTGGGAGACTCATTTTTCTTCATGGGGGTAGTGACTGGGACATTGTCCTTGGCCCAGTGTATGACCTCCTACCCACCCTCTTGCAAACAACACCAATTCCACTTAGTATGTCACAGCAAAGACATAAACATGAGAGGAGAACTTGGGGAGGAGGGGTTTAGTGGGAGTCAGAGGAAGATAAGAGAGCAACAGGGAATGATCATCATCAAAATATTTGATGTAAATATATGAAATTTTCTAAGAATAAAAGTAAAGGAAGGAGGAAAGGGAACGGAATTTTTTAACTATAGAATTCATACTAAAATAAATTCATACTAAAGAAAGTGAATGTGCTTATTTTTATTGTGTGGGAAGCCTCTGGCTTCCATGTTTGTCTTTCATATAGGAAAGTGAAGCATATTACAGTGTTGTAGACCATGAATTTCTGAGTTTCCTAGGTCAGGAGCTTCATTCTTCCTGCCATGTTCAGGGTCTATTTTCAAGTCATGAAAAGGAGACACTGGAAGTCATGTCTGGTGTAGCATTGTTCTGAGGCACCACAGGCATATGATCATTTAATCTTTAACAGCGACAGCAGTAAACACTAATGGTATTCGAGCTCTAAAATACCTGCTTTGTAAAGGTGGCACAGAAAGGTTCATGAACTCATCAGAAATAACAGCA
>CABHPQ010160733.1:1125-14163 GCA_902168405.1 Peromyscus aztecus | reverse complement strand
GCAAGGGAGATAACTTGATAGGCAAATTGCTTCCCTGGAAAGCATGGATGGGGTCCTGAGCTGGGCCCCCAGCATCCACCTAAAAAGCTGGGTGTGGTGCTGCATGCTTATAATCTCAGTATGGGCAGACAAAAACAGGTGAATTTGGATCTTGGGGCTCACTGGCCAGCCAGTATAGGCTAGCTGTTGAATTTGGGGCCAGTGAGTGACCCAGTCTCAAAAAACAAGGTGGAGCCCGGTGATGGTGGTGGCACACACCTTTAATCTTAGCACTCTGGAAGCAGAGGCAGGCAGATCTCTGTGAGTTCGAGGTCAGCTAGTCTACAGAGTGAGTTCCAGGACAGCCAGGGCTACAAAGAAAACCCTGTCTCAAAAACCATATAGATAGATATAGATATAGATATAGATATAGATATAGATATAGATATAGATATAGATATAGTGTGTGTGTGTGTGTGTGTGTGTGTATGTGTGTGTGTTTGAAAGTTGCTCCCATCTCATCTATGGCCATCCATCGCCAAGCCCTAGGCATGTGGCCCCATAAGCTGCAAACAAAACTGGGGAAGCTGCTGTCTGCCTAGGCAACCATCCAAGGCTCAATTTTCTGTTACCAGAGAAAGAGGGTGAAGATAAAGGGGCATGGGGAGGGCAGAGACAGAAATGGAATGTCTGCCACACTTTCATATGTCATTTATTAGAGACACTTTGATCTCATCTTGCTCATTTATAAAAAAGAGGCATAATAATGTTCACTTTATGGGGTGGTTGTAAGTATTGACCAAGATAATGTCTGTACATCATGCCTGGCATTTAGAAAGACTGATAATAAATGTTAGTGTCCTTTTGCTATACTGCCACATGGTAGGTGTCTAGACAGTTCCTCATGATACGCTTGACCTATTTTTTTCTTTCTGAGGTACATTTATTATTGAATTATAGTAGATCCTCTATATCTGCAGACTCACATCCCGGGATCCAACCAACCGCAGATTGAACAGGCACATTGACACTATTGCCTAATAATAATAAGTATTTACATAGCATTTACATTGTATTGGGTATTACAAGTAATCTAGAGATGATTTAAGGCATTCTAGAGGATATGTGCGGGTTATATAGAAATACCATGGCATTTTATATAAAGGATTGGAGCATCCACAGGTTTTTGGCATCTGTGATCACAAAGCTGTGTGTGAAATTAGAAAATCACACACATTCATTTTTCTCCTTCCTCTGCCGCTATGAGTTCTTTTGTGGCAGAGGCTGTAACTCACACAACCTTGCTCTCCCGGCATGCCCCTTACCTGGTATTCCACCTGCAGTTGCTAAGTGAACACATGGGTGGAGAAGAGGCGAGCCTTTCTTGTTCATTAGACTCTGAACTTCTTTGTATAGATGGGGTGGGTTGTATCGATGACCTTGAGGCAGATAAATCAATCTGAATTCTCGGGTTGAGGTCCCCAAAGATGGCACAGTGGAGGACATAGACATTCTCAACCCTGGGCTTTGCAGCCAGGAAAGAGTAGGACCTGAAGCCAGAGACTCTGCCCAGAACACATGTCACAATGTCGGGTTCACCACCACTGTGATCCTCTGCTCTTTCCCTGACTTTGCTTCAGTGAGGACCACTCCTCTGTGCACCGTTCTAGACAAAGCGTAGTTTAAAGAGACTGACAGCCGGCAGAGGCAGAAGGAAGCAATCTCAAAGAACAACAGTGTTTGGATTCTGGACACTGTCCTCCTGTACATTCTGGTCATTTGGTTTGGATGTGGAGATGAAAATCCTGCATTCTGCCTTGTGAAACTGGGTTACATTTTGTTGGTGACAGGCCAGCTGGCCTGAGAGGTATGTTGCCATGGCAAACAGTAAGGTCACTTTGTGGTTGCTCGCTTGACCCAAGCTTGTTATGTCTAGACTTCCATGCTGGGGGATGACCGCACCCTGGAAGAGAGTCTCCGACTCCCCAGACTGCTGGATTGTCCCGTTTTCTCCAGCACCCTGGACCTGGACAGGGTTTCCAACTCCTTTCATTTCCTATTCATGCCTGGCATTTCCTCCCTCTCCGTGCTCCTGGGGCTTCATGGCTCTCAACAGATGCTGTCCCCCTCCCCCATCCAAGAGGGGCCCTGGCCTCTGTGACAGTAAATCCATTGCACCACTTAGGTTTAATTAGAGCACAATGAAGGATGATTAGTTTACACATCAAAGCACTGAACCAGCCCAACAAATTGGCCCCATCCCAAAGCTCCCCCCAACCCCCTAGGAGCTGGCCTTGAACTCACAGACTCTGCCTGCTGGGGCTGGGCAGCCAGCACTGAAGGCACTCTGCCGCTCAGAAGTGGAGCCCAGAGGCTTTCAGCGCTAACTGGGCCCCCATGCCCACTGTGGCTTTTCACTTCAAGCCTGCCCCGAGCCATGGATTGACCTTTGCCTGTAGTCAACTCTCCGCTACTTGTAGACTTGATTCTACACTCTGCCCGTCACCCAGGTCCTTTCTTTTCTTTTCTTTTCTTTTTTGACAACCCCTTCTACCTTCCAAGTGAGAGCTTTCCTATTTCAGGACACCTATCAGGGAGTGAGAAAGGCAAATCAAATGAGTGGCAGCAGGTCACGTGGCTACCAGCAGATGACTTCTTTGTTGTTTGACGAGGAAGAAGATAGGAATTATAGGTTGTGCCAGGTGTTGTATACTCATTATCCTAGCACTTGGAAGGTGGAGGCAGGAGGATTGTAAATTTGAGCCCAACCTGGGGCTACACATTGAGATACTCTCAAACCAAAACCAAAACCAAAGAAAAACAAACCCCCTTCCCCGCAAAAAAACACCAAGAAAGAAATTACAGGATGCAGTGAGGTAGATGAACTACTGCTGGGTTTCCCCTACAGTATGCTTCTCGGTCCTGTGGCTGACCAAGAGGCAGCTGAACTCTCCCCTAGACTGTCTTTATGATTTCTTACATCAGAGCCCTTATTGTCAGGATGTGTGGGCATGTGTGTGCATGTGCATGTGCAAATGTGTGTGTCAGAGAGTGCGTGTGTGTGCACGCGTGTGTATGCGAGTGTATGTGCATAGAGGCCAGATGTATATCTTAGGTGTTGTTCTTCATAAGCCCTCCACCTTGTTTTTTGTTTGTTTGTTTGTTTTTCTACTCTACAGACCAGGCTGGCCTTAAACTCACAGAAATCCACCTGCCTCTGACTCCCAAGTGCTGAGATTAAAGGTATGCACCACCACCATCACCGGGCTCCACCTTGTTTTTTGAGACTGGGTCACTCACTGGCCCCAAACTCAACAGTTAGCCTATACTGACTGGCCAGTGACCCCCAAGATCCAAATTCACCTGTTTTTGTCTGCCCATACTGAGATTACAAGCATGCAGCACCACACCCAGCTTTTTAGGTGGATGCTGGGGGCCCAGCTCAGGACCCCATGCTTTCCAGGGAAGCAATTTGCCTATCAAGTTATCTCCCTTGCTCCAGATCCTTTTCCATGATGTCCAGCACCAGTGAGGTTGACCAAGGGCTTGGAGACAAAAATGTGTTTCTCTTGACAGAAAAGACTAGTCTAACTGATGATTAACTGAAAACCAATCCAAAAAGTTCATTCAATGAACCAAACTGATATCCTGTCTTGATCCGCATACATGCCCACTACAACAAATGGTGTGCCTTTCTCCAAGTCAATGGCAGGGATGTGGATCAGGTCTCCCTCATGGTCCACGGCCCTCAGGAATTGGTGATCTTTTCTGTCAGGAACAAGAGGACCGTGGCTGCAGTAGGATTTCATGCAACACCAAGGCTTGGGTCTCTTTCCTGAACGACTGATGGATGTGAAGTACCTGGTGAAACCTAGTTCCTTGGCTGTGGGCCTTGAGGGTGGATGGGAGTCAGCTTTACCACTGGACAGATAAAGGACTGCTGCACAGGCTGGTGGGCGGGGGGGTGCACTGGGCTCAGACTGTGGGCTGCCAGGAAGCCCTTCCAGAGGAAGGTGACACCGCATTGTTAGCATAAAACCTGGAGCCTATTGATCTGGCTGATTAGAAAGCCTTCCAAGGCGCTGGGATAATTAGCACAATTTACAGAGTAGCAGTTATCAGCTTCATTGCCTAATTAACAATGTAAATATCTTTCTAAATGACATTTTATAATCACCATCAAGACCCTCTAGCACTGGCCCTGCTCACTGCTGATTCTTTCCCAGATGTAGTTGGTTTTCTCCCCCTGCCTCACATGGCATTTCTGCATCACGTGCGATAAGGCGATTGGACACGCCCCACATCTCCTCATTTGTATCTTACTGGGGTCTAGTCTGCCTTCATCTCTCCAGCCCCAAATATGCAGTCTGCCAATTGAATTGCCAATTAAAAGTACTTAATTAGACGTGAAAGGGGAGTTCTGTCGTGTTCTGGATTCTGAACTGTTTTTTATTTATGCGCTTAGCAGGATAAGTCATCTTAAATTAGCGTCACATTTTTCCCTCTGAAGAGCACGTGAGAAACGAGGCTATTAAGAGAAGGGGCTTTACCACGGTATTTGTGTGCACTAGTCATGGGTGCAAAGGCTCATCCCAAACGCATATGTTGCTTTGGCAAGCCAGGTTCTTCTTTACGTTTACTTTATTTCCTTATCATTTTTTATGGCATTAATGTTGGCCAGAGACTATAGGACCTGCCTAGTGAAGCATATGTGCAGAGAACTGGGGAAAAATTACTTTAAATTCACTTATTATTCAGACTATCAGAGACATATTAAAGATTTATCATCTTCTGTCTAAGTTCCAGATGCATGCAGAGGACTGGGAGTGTTGCTTGGTGACAGAGGTCTGGCAGGTCTAAGGCTCTGGGTTCCAATCTCAGTATTGGGGAAAACAAACAAGCCAATAAAAAAATCCAGATGGCGTCCACATCAGTCTTTCTTGGGAAGAGTGCTCCAAAAGTTCCCTACCATTCATTCCATTGGTGATGGCTTCAGTTTTTGGATTATTCTTTCTCGGTCTTTTTGTTCCGACGGAGTACAGGAAGATCACTGCAGTTGCACACCTACAAAGCCAGTATAAAAGGCGAATGCATTTCGTGTAAACCAGTTGTATTGTATTGGTGGAGATGGAAGGGAGACAAAGATGAATTTTTGAAGAATTTGCTGCGGGTTTTAATTAGCCATCCTGCCCCGGCTCCCCATTATCATTGATTTGTGTGATAAGTGACAATTATACGTGTCATAAGTATACTCCTTTTTGCTGAAGACAAGAGATCTTATGTGTGATGCAAATAAGGGTTCTCAGAATGCTAATTTTGTAATGAGCCAATGCATTTTTCAAGGAGTTTATAGTCTAGAGGGGGAATAAAACATGTGCATAAATAATTAGAATGCAAAGTAGGAAACTGGTGTGTCCTGAGACAGTACAGAGAGAATTATAGCAAAGAAAAAAAAAAAAAGGAGTGGGTAAATAAATTACAGCTGAGAGATTCAGGACAGCCTGCTTGAAGGTTGGGGGAAATTGTCGTAAAAGTGTACGGAGACCACTGGTGTGGTTTACAGATGAGAGAACATGGGAAGAAGGCCCGGAGGTGGGACGGAAAGAAATTTAAATGGGGGAACAAGATGTTTGCTGGGGTGGTAGGTAAGTGGGCTGTGAGGGTGGGGCAGGGCTCCATCTTGGTCTTTGCTGAGCCTCGAGGTGAGGCTAAAACATTGCAGCACTTTCCGTGGGCTAAGGATTGATGACTTGATAGAAAGGGCCAGACTGTAAGCAAACGGCTTTGCAGGTTGCATCGTCTCTTTGTCACAGCAACTCATCTCTGCCATGAGCAGAGTCTAGCACAAAGGCTCTAGACTATACGGAAGTGAACAGGCATGGTTGTGTCCCCATGAAACTTCCTGACCACTGAGAGGGGAATTTCACGTGGTTTTCACACGTCACAAAGATCTCCTGATGGTTCTATTGTCTTTTGCTAGGGAAATAGGCAGTGGGCACAGACTGTCAGGGGCTGCCTGGGAGTGAACCCAGTGGGGCTGCCCGGGAGTGAACCCAGGGCGCTGACTGGGAGTGAACCCAGTGGGCCAGAGAGTGTCATAGCCCATGCGTCAAGTGGTTAGGACGGTGTGTATGGGTGCTGGTCGTCATGGCTCCATCACTTCGGTGTGCCTGGGATCAAGCTTCAGTGTGTACCCAGATGGCATCCGTGGGTGGGTGGGGTACATGCTCTTGATGAACCCTAATAGTATTTAATAATGAAAAAGGAGTACCCAGGTGAAGAGTTCTGACGCGTCTCATAGGCAGAAGGGGCGTACGGTCAGTTCTGCACTAAGGAAGCCATGAGGCTCACACTGTGGTAGGATATACACTGATATCTTGAAACCACCTTCCCTGGACTGAATTGGGAATTTCTGAACAGTAGCTGGCTAATAATAACCTCCATCCATCCTTCTCCCTGAGAAGGTTCTGCGGTTTCCAGCAAATGTCATTTTGCTCTCCCCACACCCCACAGCCCTTGCTGCACAGCCTGCCCTTCAGGAAATGGGAAAGCGAGAGTAGGTTTAGAAGGCTGAGCTGTGGGAGGCCCGCTAGCCCCCTCGGGCTCTCCTTCCTGCTCAGCTACTCTGAGTCTCAGCTTGGGAAGCCTAGCTGAGCAGAGGTGAAAAGGTGGGAGCCAGCTTTGCCCCTTCTGGCTGGATCAGAGACTATCTCCCACTTCCAGATACAACAGAGCCACAATACAGGGATTCAAAAAAAAAAAAAAAAAAAAAAAGATAAAAGCCAGGCATGGTGACACATGCCTACCATCCCAGCACCAGGGAGGTGGAGGCAGGAGGATCAGGAGTGTACAGCGAGTCTAGGACCTCCCTGAACTATATGAGACCCTGTCTCAAAAAAAAAAAAAAAAAAAACCAAACTAACTCAAACTGAAGCAGACAAACAAAAACCCGAAAGACATAAAATAAAAAGATTTTTTTTTTTAAAAATGGAAAGGCCTTTTTATGCTTGAATAAATTCCCCGCCCCCATCTTCTCTGCTTTCTCGTCTTTACTTATCCACGAAAGTCTTCAAATTTTATTTTAGTCAGAGAATTACAAGTTAAGAGTACTTAGTTTCCAATGTCTGTAGAAGGAAGGTCGAGTCAGATGACTCAGGGGCTACTGAAAAGTCTAGGAAGTTAAGGGCAGAAAGGGGGCCTTGACCTATGACAGCACAGAAGCCATTGGAAGTCTTGTTCGGAGCAGAGGAGAGCCGGGCGGTGGTGGCATTCACTTTTAATCCCAGCACTCGGGAGGCAGAGCCAGACAGATCTCTGTGAGTTCGAGGCCAGCCTGGTCCACAGAGCGAGTTCCAGGAAAGGCGCCAAAGCTACACAGAGAAACCCTGTCTCAAAAAAAAACCAAACAACAACAACAAAAAGGGTGGAGCAGAGGAGACAGGTACAACTGAAGGGTAAGCCTGCGTGGACAGCTGTAACAGTGTGTGTGTGTGTGTGCTTGCGAGTGTGTGCGCATGTGTGTGCATATGTACATACACATGTGCGCATGTCAAAGCTAGAGGTTAGTGTTGGGTATCTTCTTCAATCCCTTTCCACCCTGCTTTTTGAATCAGGCTCTGTCATTGAACCTAGAGCTCACCAGTTTGACTAGACTGGTTAACCAGCAAGCCCCAGGGAACACCCTGTCTCTGTCTGCTTGGGCTTGGGCTTGGGCTGCCTTTTCCAGGTTTAATGTGGGTGTTTGGGATCGAGCTCAGACCCTCATGCTCTGTACCCCCTGAGCCAGCTCTTCATCCCTGGGTGGAGTGGTTCCTGGTCATTTAGATCTCCGTCTAAATGTCATATACCCGGAGTGACACAGTAGCCATTGGGTGCTAACCACCTTGGCTAAAAACCGTGTGTGGTTTGTGTGTGTGTGTGTGTGTGTGTGTGTGTGTGTGTGTGCAGGTTAGAAGACAGCTTGCAGTAGTTGGTTCTTTGCACCATGTGGGCCCAAGGGCTTGAACGCAGCTTGGTAACAAGTGCCTTTACCCTCGGAGCCATCTCTCTGACCCACATTGTCTTCTTTTATTCGATTGTAGATCAGTTGTTTATCATTCACATTCTTTCTTACTCTCATTTTCCCAGCCCCTGCAGCACAACATGCACAATGATCATATGTAGCTAGAGTTTTCCTGCCTGGCCCACAGTCAGGATAAATCTCTCTCACCTGCCAGTCCCACAGCCGCTCAGACCCAACCAAGTAAACACAGAGACTTATGTTGCTTACAAACTGTATGGCCGTGGCAGGCTTCTTGCTAACTGTCCTTATATCTTAAATTAATCCATTTCCATAAATCTATACCTTGCCACATGGCTCGTGGCTTACCGGCATCTTCACATGCTGCTTGTCCTGGCTGGCAGCTGGCAGTGACTCCCTCCGCCTTCCTGTTCTTTTAATTCTCTCTGTTAGTCCCGCCTATACTTCCTGCCTAGCCACTGGCCAATCAGTGTTTTATTAACAACACATTTGCCATACAGAACATCCCACAGCAATCATATGCTTTATTTGTTAATTTTATTTTTTAATAGTTACTTTATTCTTTTATATTTGAGTGTTTGGCCTTCATGCATGCATATGTACCATGTGCATGCCTCGTGCCTGTGGAGGTCAGAAGAGGGTATCGGATCCCTGGGACTGGAGTTACAGATGGTATTGAGCTGCCATGTGGGTGCTCAGAATAAAGCCCGGGCCCTTTGCAAGAGCAACAAGTACTCTTAACTGCCAGGTCAACTCCTTAGCCCCTATTTTTTCATTTTTTAAGATTTTATTCTTATTTTTAGTCATGGGTATGTGTGTGTGTGTGTCTGTGTTGGTGTATGTGCTTGGTGGGTGCATTTGCTCTTGAAAGCCAGGAGAAGGCATCAGGTCCCCTGGAGCAGGAGTTCCAGGCAGTTGTAAGCTGCTCAAAGTGGGTTCTGGGTACCGAACTCTGGTTGTTGGTAAGAGCAGCAGGTGCTCTTAATCACTGAGCCATCTCTCCAGCCCCCATATATGCTTTATTTATTCTGTCTCCTCAGAATAAATAAATCCTCCTGATATCTGCCAGGGCCTCTGTCTACATGTGTTGGATGGCTCCAATAGAATGTAGAGAAAGGAATCCATATGACGGGGAACAGGGGACTCAGAAAGTTGTCTGACATTTGGTTCATTTGTTTTTTAATGGGAACCCCTAGTTTAGTGCTTATCAAACTTTCACATGCCTGGTAACTATCTGGGGGGGGGGGTCTTGTTGAAAGGTGGACTCTGATTCTGCTGTCTGGGTGAAGATTCCGCATTCCTAACAGGCTCCCAGGCGAGGCTCACCCCACCGGTCCACAAATCACTTTTTGAGAAGTAAAGCTCTAGACCTCTTCAGTATGTTGCTTAGAATGAGCAAGTGGCGATGTGGAGATTAATTAGGGATGAAGCAGAAGTAACTAGTGGCAGAGACTTTCACAACTCTCAAGGGAGAGAGCCAAGAGAACCACAGGGGGATGAGTTGTCAAAGGCACACAGCAATGCGCCTCATTGGAACGGGAAAGGAGACAGGCTGAGAACTCTGAGGGATGCTCTCATCTGGTGCTGGTGACCTTTCCCACGGGCAGTTAGCTGAGAGTGAGGGTGGAGGTGGAGTGTGAGAGCTCTGAAAAGCAGTCATTTTCTTCCCAGGAAGGATCCAGGATGCATTTAAAGTCAGACACCCATCAGCTCTGTTGTGTAATTTTCTCAACATTAATCTGCTTGGGGGCAGATTGGAGGAGGACGATAGATTCAATCGGAGTGAGGCAGAGAGCTGAGGATGTGGGGAGGGAGCTTTTAGTGTGGCACGACACCGGCTGGGACCCTGCTGCTCAGCTCTGTTTTCAGGGAGCTGCAGTCGGGAGGTGGCTATGACTTAATATAATTACACAAACACACCTGCACACACATGCATGTACTAAATCTGTACATTTACATAAATGTACATGTAGGACTATCATGATTAGCAGAATCACCCGTGACCTTACCCCCATCCCCTGAGCCTTACCTTCTGCCATATTTGACTGATTTCTCACTGCCCCAAGCAACTATGAGTCTGCTTGAGAACATGGCAGGCTAGCCCTACCAGGGAGTCAGTGCCCTGAGAGCATCATTCAACCAGTAACTAAAAGGAATGGCCCTATAAACACCCCAGGGCACTACCCACATTGGCTCTCAGAGGGAGGCATGGAGTCTGACATGGTACTACCTTGCTTGGCAGGACTCTGTGTGGACTGTCTCTGCCTAGCCTCCTGTCTCCACTGCTGGGTGTTTTCTAGATCCCTGTCCAGATAAACTATGTGCTCTCAAGTCCTTGCCCCAGTGTCTTCCGGGGGATTCCAAACTGACCTATGTATTGTCATGAACTCTGCTGCCTGCCATGGAGGCAGGTACAGGCTACTTACTGTCTGGGAGCGGGTCTCTGCTCCAGTGTAGGAGTGTGGGTGTCAGGGAAGGGGAGGAGGATGTATTTGTTCGGTGGGATGTAAAGGAGAATGGCAGAAGAGACAGGGCACATTTGGAAGTCTGAAAAGTCACAGGGCTGTGGCGGGTGGCTGGAAAGAGGAAGTGAAACTTGAAAGCCCAAACCCTACAGGGCCTTGTAGGATGCAGTAAGGAGTTTGACCTCTGTATTCAGAGAACTCCGAGGAGCCAGTAAAGGGTCTATCATAGTACAAAGACAAGATTTGACCTGCCTCAAACAAGATGGGGGTGGAGGGGCAGGGAAGAGCGCCCAGATGAAAGGGGTGCAGTTGTCTCTGTAATGACTTGGGGAACTAATGATAGTTTGCCTGAGAAGGGTATATGTTTGCTAAAGTGGACAGTTAACTATTAACTACATCTTGATTGACCAGAACACCCTATTTCCTGACTATACCAAAGAATGGTTGCCCCTCACTAATGCCCACTGCCCCCCTTTTCCCTTGGCGGCCTCACTTAACTTTATCAGCCCTTTTTCTTTGGGATAGTATCGACAAGGTTAACTCCCTTTTCCCTCCCCGCCTTCTCTCTCCTTCCTGTCTCTTCTTCATTCCTTCTCCTTCCTGTCTTCCTCTTTCCTTCTTTCTCCAACTAATTCTATTTAATAATTATTTCCTCCATTTTGGTGAACTGTGGAATTGAACTCTTTTTGTTCTTTTTTAATGATTCATTTATTTTTATTTTTATTTTTTTTATGTGCATTGGTGTTTTGCCTGCATGTGTGTCTGTGTGAGGGTGCCAGATTCCCTAGAACAGTTACAGACAGTTCTGAGCTGCCATGTGGGTGCTGAGAATTGAACCCTACGTCCTCTGGAAGAGCAGCCAGTGCTCCTAACTGCTGAGCCATCTCTCCAGGCCCCGGGCATTGCATTCTTTTTTGTTTTGTTTTGTTTTGCTTTGTTTTGTTTTGTTTTTTTCGAGACAGGGTTTCTGTGTGTAGCTTTGGTGCCTGTCCTGGATCTCACTCTGTAGACTAGACTGGCCTTGAGCTCACAGAGATCCGCCTGCCTCTGCCTCCCGAGTGCTGGGATTAAAGGCATGCGCCACCTCTGCCCGGCTTGGCATTGAATTCTTATTTGTGGTCATCTTAAGATTCTTCATGTCACTAGTAGAAACAGAGTTACATTTTGAAGTAGGTCATTTGAAAGTAGATCTTCTGAGCCGGGCAGTGTCTCAAACTCATGATTCTGTTTTAGCGCCCCCTAGTGCTGACATTACAGTCATGCATCACCATGCCTGGTTACACTTATTCTTTTTATGAAAAATTCCATTTCAAATGTAGTTTACAAAAAAAATTGTGGGTATGGGTGTATATGTTAATTAGTCTTAAATCATGAGACATGTTTTCAACAGACAAAAAAGTGGAGCCTCAAATTCAGAGATGGCATATGCCCAGTTTTCTATGTGGCTTCACATGCCGCTACTGTCAACAAGTAACTACAGAACACACTAGAAGTGTAGAATGGTATGTACCAGCCAGGCAGGTTGCATTTATGGTGCTACAGAAAGTAACACAAGACCAAAGCCCTGAAAGACTAGACTCCATCCTGTAGAGTGTATGCTGTGAATAGTCACGGCTGTGCCTTTCCCCTCTTATACGCCTTTTTATAAAAATCTTGAATCTCTGCTCATCCCCTTCTTCCACCCAGTAATTACAGAAGAAAAGACACTAGATGTCTGAGCTCTCACATAACCTTTCACACCCGATATTTTCATTGTCTTACTAACAAACCTCTCTGGTAGTCAGCCAGGGCTGTGTTTTGCAACACCCGGGGTGGCAAAGTTCTGTATACTGGATCTTTCCATTTTCTGCCTTGGTAATCTCTTTGGGCACATTCACCTGTCACCCTGTTCCCCTCACCCTGTGTTCTCGCAGAATTTGAGTCATGCAAATTGCAAACTAGTAAATAGCAACTTTGCATATTTTGAATAGAAGAGAACACCAAGGCAGTGTTCATCCTGGGTGCTCAGAGAAATCTGAGCTGAGGGAACTGAGAGTAAGGGCGGATCGAAGGCCCTAAGTATTTTCTTCAAGTCTTCATCATGCTTATTAAATCCATTGTCTATTTATGAATTAATTTGAATTATTTACATGGCCAACCTTTGAGACAATAACCCGATTTAATCAAAGCGTGCAAATGTATCATTCCTCTTTGAAATCTGGAAATGGGGCTCGGGAGCTGGCCCAGTGGGTAGGGCCCTTGCTGTCAAGCCTGATGACCTGAGTTTGATTTCCTGGACCCACATGGTGGAAGAGAACGGACTCCCTCAGGTTGGCCTCTGACCTGCGCACACACCACAGAAGTACACACATAATAATAAGCAAATAAACGTAAGTTTAAAAATCTGGAGGTCAATCTAAACTGAAAGACTTTTTGCCTCTTTCTCTACAGAGTGGTTACAAACTTGCCACTGTCAGGCTAAACGACATTTCAGAAAGCAGGAGAACGTGGCCATGTATTTCTTAGGGAAGTTTGATAAATTCCCCGGTTAGAAGGAATCTCCTGCACAGCCAACCCTTGAGTGATAAATTTCTT
>CABHPQ010160732.1:0-27779 GCA_902168405.1 Peromyscus aztecus | reverse complement strand
AAACGAGGCTAAGGACACAGCTCAGATGATAAAGTGCCTTGCCTTGCAAGAATAAGGACCTTGTATGGTAGTCTCTGCCACCAGGGCAGCAGCCTGCCTCTGCCGCCAAAGCAGTTACATCGTCACCTCCCAGATGCCTTTCTCCTGTCAGCTATGCGACATGTGCACCCTTTCAAAGTGCCCGCCAGGCACAGCTCGCCCTCCTTGCCTCTTCTCTTGCCTCTTTTCTCTCTTGCTTCTCTTCTTCCTCTTGTCTGTCTGCCTCTCTCAAGTCCCCTCCCCTCCCCCAATAAACCTCTTGCACTAACTCTGTTGCGGGTGGCACACGTTTTCTTAGTGCCATACCTTGGCAGGGCCCACTGAAAGGTACCCACTATCACCTTTCTTTTTATTTATTCTTTCATTATGAGCAGTTACGACCCTCAGCACCCAAAATAAAATAAAAACAAGAGGCAGGTGCTCGCAGCCATGGAACAGATGTGTCTGGGGACAAACCGATCCCCCCCGGACTCAGTCTGTGAGAGTGAGGATCAGTGAGACACCCTGTCTCAAAGAACAAGGTGAAGAGGAGTTGGGGAAGAAAGCTGGCATTAGTCTCCATGTACACTTGCACACCACACACACACAAGCTATACATAGTAAGACTGTTAATGAATTCAGCGTCATACTTTATAGCCACTAAAGACATTCATGTGCACATGGGCATGGATACATGGGTACTGCTTTTTCTTAATGTTAACTTTTTAATTTTATTCATTAATAAGTTAGAAGGGGAGACATGTGGATCTGGACCCACAAGCTAATGGTGAGAATTAAATGCAGTTACTGGTGGGAAATGCAATAATTCCGTATAACTTTGTCTTAATTCAAATTCACTAAGTCTCCATTTGCAATCAGTACTTTCAGATAGATGAGATGGTGTTTTCAATACACATTGATACTGCATGTGTATCGATACATTTTTAATAGGCTTTGGGTTTTATTTAAATATCTAAATCCTTTGGTCCAACCGCCCCCAACTGGCATGCAGGTGTGAGCTGTGTCCTCGATCAGCCTTACTGCAGCCCAGCTGTTTAAACCACCAAGTTCATGTTTGTTTTGTCTTTCCTTAAGAGCTGGAGGGAGAAGCTGGGCAGTGGTGGTGCACGACTTTAATCCCAGCACTCGGGAGGCAGAGGCAGGCAGATTTCTGTGAGTTCAAGGCCAGCCTGGTCTACAAAGCGAGTTCCAGGAAAGGCACAAAGCTACACAGAGACCCTCTGTCAAAAAAAAAAAAAAAAAAAAAAAAAAAAAAAAAACTGGAGGTAGAAGACAGGCCCTTTACCCCTGAGCCAGCCATTCCCCAGCCCCTGATAAATTAATCCTAAAGATCCTTTCACTACTCAAGAAGTATTTATTTGCAAATTTATTTTAAACATTCTCTGATTGATAACTAAGAAGTTAGCCTAAAAAATATGGTTGGATATGTTCAGAGTCCAGAAATACTTCTCTGCAGGAAAAATATCCCAACTTCAGCAGGACCCAGGAGAGTCATTTAGAACTCTTGCCTCCTGAGTTTTGAGCAGAGATGGCAGCCTTTATTTCTTCCCATGCTTGCTCTCTTTACCAAGAGTAAATCAGCTCCCCAGTGTCTCCAGAGACTGGCCCTTCCTTTTCCCATTTTGGAATGTTCCCCTCTTTCCCCGAGTACAGCATCCCAACAAGACTTCACAAACTACTTCCCACACACATGACCATGGAACAGTCACAGTCATGGAACATAGAAAACACATTTTATGCTCCTCGTATCTATGCCCTTTAAGTTCATGAGTGGGGTGGCTAATTATGAAACTGTGTCCTGTGTGTCCTCCAGAAAGCCAGCTCCCCTCAAGCTTCCAGCAGCCTGGATTAAGGACACACAGAGAAACCCTGTCTGTAGAAGAAAAGCAGCAGCAGCAGCAGCAGCAATGGAGCTTTGCTGCGATGAACTGTTCCCCCCAGCAGAGTGGATGAGGAAACCCTATTCCTCAGGTGTCTCTCTTGCTTCTGCAGCTGGTTCGGCTGGCCGGTGATGGGACATTGCCCTCAGCTGTGCTAACTGGTTTTTGTTTTGTTTTGTGGCCTGGTAGGCCAGGGACTCTCTATGGAGGGTAGGCTGGCCTTGAACTCACAGAGATCTGCCTGCCCGCCAGTATTAAAGTCATAGCCCACCACGGCGGGCTACACCTGATCTTCTCTTTCCCTCCCCCTCGGTCTTGCCCTCTGCAACATCATTTCCCTTGGTCCAGACCATATCATAGAATGTTTCTTTTTAAACCTACTGTGTATCTCAAGAGGAGGTCAGGCCCTGATCCCAAACATCTAGTTTGTTTTAGCAGGGTTATACACTGCTCATCCCCAAAGACAGCCTCCACCCACCCATCCACCGTGTGTGGAGGGGTAGACAGATATGGAATGAAATACACCTGTGTATGTAGTGCATCATCACCATGGGGCAACACTGGCGTGGGAGGGTGGAGCGCATCGGTCCAATGCTGCTAGAACTGAGGCCCTGACTCCATCCCCAGCACCCTAAATAATTACATAATGACTACCATATTATGTCTTCACTCTGGATGAAGATAAGGCTGAGCTCCTCATTGTTAATATTTGGCACTTAAATTTATCTACCATGATTTCTACAACCCTATCACTAAACTACTCCCTCTTCTCTTACCCTTTGGGAGAAGTGGAGTCAGGGTAGAGAAAGGGAAGGAGAGGTAGTGGGGCTGGTGTTGGTGAAGCCCTACTGTGTGTCATTTGCATTCCTTATCTCGGTGAACACACTACCATCTCCATTTATTGTGTGAGGAAACTCAGACTCTGAGAAGTTAACAAAACTTGCCCAAGATCACATTTAGCACATAAATACTATGGTAGAAACTCTAACCTGGGATCTGAGGAAGCCAAAGACCCCAAAACATCTGTTTTCTCTACCCTGGGCTCACCTGGTTCCTAACCATTGACATCCATTGCCACACATCACATCTAGTACAAGAGGCCCATGTTGTTCTAGGTGGGCTCTCCCAGGTCATTAGAACGTAGCTCATGGGTCTCCATGAGTAAACTGGGGATGAGGGGTTGCTAATGGAGGGTAGGGGATGGGGGATGAGAACATAAGCGAATGGGATGGTCGAGCTGTAAGAGGAATAGAGTGGGAGAGCAATGAAAGAGATACCATGATAGAGGGAGACATCATGGGGATAGGGAGAAACCAGGTGCTAGGGAAGTCCCCAGGAACCCACAAGGACGACCCCAGATTAGACTACTAGCAACAGTGGAGACGGTGCCTGAACTGGCTTACCCTGGTAATCAGATCAGTGAATACCCTGTCATCATAGAGCCTTCATCCAGTAACTGATGGAAGCAAATGCAGAGATCCACAGCCAAACACCAGGCCCAGCTCCAGGAGTCCAGTCGAAGAGAGAGAAGAGGGAATCTATGAGCAAGGGCATCAAGATCATGATGAGCAATCCTACAGAGACAACCAAACCAAACTAGTGGGAACTCATGAACTTTAGACCAACGGCTGTGGAGCCTGTGTGAGGCTGGACTAGACCCTCTGCATAGCGAGACAGTTGTGTAGCTTGATCTGCTTAAGGGGCCCCCTGGCAGTAGGATCAGAATCCATCCCTGGTGCATGAGCTGGCTTTTTGGAGCCCACTACCTATGATGGGACACCTCGCACAGCCTTGAGGCAGGGGGAGGGGCTTGGACCTGCCTCTACAAAATGTACCTCCCCATGGGAAGCGTTACCTTCTTGTTGGAGGGAATGGGGGGTGGGTTGGGAGGGGGAGGCTGGAGGGACAGGAGGAGGGAAGAGGGGGATCTTTGATTGGTATGTAAAATGAATAAAAACATTTTCTTAATAAAAAATAATATTGAGTGTTTTAAAAAAATTAGCTCATGGACACTTGTCCACATTTGGGGATCCCTGCTCTCCTTAAGAACACCATGCATTGAACTCACCTGGCCCTCACCTCTGGGTTCCTTCCTCCCTGCCTCTGACCACAGCTTCTTTCAATTCTCCATTCTGGATCCTGGGGAACCTGTGTCTTCCCTTCCAGGTACTGTCTCAGAATACCCACATTTAGCACAAGATTGCTGTAATCTTCATACTATTTTTAGTACAATACTCATGTGATTAAATCTATCTCAAACATGTTTGAGGGTGATGATAAAATATTTGAGATGAATATTTTAGGTCATATTTGCATAATTAAATCTTCATTCATTTCTCTTCATCTAATTAGAACAAGACTACCCATTAACTGATATAGGGGGATTGCTACAAGCCCAGAACAGTGTTGTAGAATATTATTTAAAGTGTGTTACTTTTGTGGATGTTGCATTTGTTTAACTCTGTGGAGCTGTGCTACTGTGCCTGTCTAAAACACCTGATGGTCTAATAAAGAGCTGAATGGCCAATAGTGAGGCAGGGGAGAGAAAGAGGCAGGGATGGCAGGCAGAGAGGATAAATAGAAGGAGAAATATGGGAGGGAAAGGAGTAGCCAGAGAAGGAGGAGGACATCAGGGGCCAGCCACCCAGCTACACAGCAAGCCACGGAGTAAGAGTAAGATTCACAGAAGTAAGAGAACGGGAAAAGCCCAGAGGCAAAAGATAGATGGCATAATTTAAAGTTAAGAAAAGCTAGCAAGAAACAAGCCAAGCTAAAGCTGGGCATTCATAATTAAGAATAAGCCTCCATGTGTGATTTATTTGGGAGCTGGGTGGTGGGCCCCCCAAAAGAGCAAAAAAAAGCAACAACAGAACAGCCTGGTATAAAGAGTAAATTCCTGTCTCAAAAACTCTATTGGGAGCCAAAATAATACATTGATTTTTGTTGTTATTATTATGATGATGATGGGGAGTGATGGACAAGAGCACTAGGGCATCCATGTGAAGTCAGTTTTCTCCTTCCCCCTGCATGTGAGTCGCAGGGGTTGAACTCTAGTCATTAGACTTATGTGGGAAGTGTCATCTCAAAGGTCCTGAATTATTTTATACATAGCACATACATGCTGTGCTTTGGAAAGTGTCCCCAAGATCCACGTGTTAGAATCTTCCCAGCTTGTGAGGCTTCAGGAGATGGTAGAGTCTGCAAGGGGAAGAGCCCAGGAGGTTTTCTTTTGTTTTGTTTTCGAGATGGGGTTTCTCTGTGTAGCCTGGCTGTCCTGGAACTCACTCTGTAGACCAGGCTGGCCTTGAATATGCAATCCTCCTGCCTCAGCTTCCTGAGTAGCAGGGATTACAGGCCTGAGCCTCTGGGCTGAGCTCTCAGTCTTTGCTTGCTTCCCACACAGCAGGCTGGATTCTATGATCCTAGTACAGTAACCCAGCTCCATAAATTCCTTCTTATCTCTTTGAAATGTCTAACTCACTAATACCTACCCTAGCTACCCAAAGTGCTCCTCACAAAAGTTCTCTCCTTAACTACACTCTAGCCAGGCACTCTCCCGCTTCCTTCCTCCTCTTCTTCCTCTTCCTGTTTCTTCTTCCTTCCCTTTTTCTTTCTCCTCTGCCTTTTTGGTTTTTGGTTTTGCTGTTGTTTGGTTCACTTTGGGGGCTTTGATTGAACCCCCTTTTTGACCAGGCCTCAGCACTGGCCTCTAAAGTCTTAGGCAAGTGCGAACAGTTCCAAAGGTTCTGGATCACATCATTAGAATCACCATAACATCCCTTAAAGGGTCAAGCTGAGAAAACCCAAGACTGTTGAGAAAACTTGCTGTTTGTTCTAGAAACACCAGAAAACAGAGCCCCTAGCTCCCCTCCCCGCCATAAGAAGACCAGCACCCCCCCCCCCTTTTTTCCTAGTTTTTGATAACTTTCACTTATCTGATATTTGTTCATGTGTTTGTTGAGACTGGGACTCCCTCTATAACCCAGGCTACTTCTGAACTCATCTTCCAGCCTTGGCCTCCTGAGTGCTGGGATTCCAGGCATGTGCCAACACCACACCCAGCCTGAAAAACATTCTGTTCCGGTGGCGAATGTGTTAACAAAAATGCCAGTGAAGCATAGTTAATTCATGTGGGTTCTGAGGAGGAAGGAGAAGCCACAAGCCATGGTTACCAGACACAGTTTGGCAGGGCAGGTGTTTTAGCCACATAAGCCTTCAGAGGACAATGTTGCATCTTTTGAAATAGGCATAGAAGTGCTGGAACTCGATGGTAGAGTGTTTGCCTAGCCGGTACAAGGTCTTGGGATCAACACAGACACACACAGACTCACACACACACACACACACACACACACACACACACTGAGGAAGGACAGAAAGAAAATTTTGAGGCCATAGGAATGGGAGAGACTCTCAGCTGCTGAGAATCAAGAATCCCAGCACAAGTGACAACTTTTGTTTAAAGCCTTTCTCCTTCCCCAGCTCTAAACCTGCAATTTCCTAGGAATCTCACCAGAAACTCTCTTTACAGGAGTGAACATACTTCAGCCCCTAGGGGCAACCTCATCGGCTCCTGGTTTTATCTTATCAGATTGAAATCCCATTCACAGTACCTCCAGAGTCACCCTATAATTAAAAACAGAACACACAAAAAAATTCTTATCAACCCTTGGAGCTGCATCTGGAGAGTCACCAGAATGATAGCCATGGCGAAGGCATTTAACTGTGATTCTCCCTGGAGACGTTTACTTTATCTATAGATGAGTGTGCTGCCTGCTTGTCTCTATACACACCAGAAGGGATCAGATCCCTGGATCAGGGTTGTGAGCTACCATGTGGTTTCTGGGACCTGAACTCGGTCCTCTGGAAGAGTAAGAGCTCTTAACCATTGAGCCATCTCTCCAGCCGAAGGCTCTATTTTAAAATGTGTTAGCCAGATTTGGTCACTGGCTGAATGCCTGAGAGGTCAACCTGGAGGCACATGTTAGTTAACTTTAACAAACTGCCTGATGGAAGCCACTCACAAGAGGAAGAAGAACTTACCTGGCTCAGTTTCATGGCAGGAGAAGTGTGAGGCTGCTCACTCACATGTGCCTCCCTGGACCAGGAAGCCGAGTCTGGAGGGAGCTCATAAAGCTTGCCCCCAGTGACTCACTTTCTCCAGCAAGTCCCCACTGCCTAGGTTCCGAGGCCTCCGGTAAAGAGCAAGCAAGTGCCAGCAACCAGGTACCAAGTGTTCCAACATGTGAACCTACAGGGGACGTTTCACATTCTGATCATAACAAGAAGAAACGGTTTGTTTTGGTTCATAGTTTCAGAGAGAGAGGACCTGGGACTGAGACATACCCTTCAGGGGCCAGCAGGATGGCTCAGCAGGTCAAGGCACTTCCCACCAAGCCTGACCACCTGAGTTCCATCCACCAGACCCAGATGACAGAAGCAAAGGTCAGCTTGCCCTCTGACCTCCGAAAGTGCATCCTAGTATGTGCATGCATATGTGCGCACACACACAATAAATGTTAGTTATTTGTTTATTTGTTTATTTTGAGACAGGATCTTGCTAAGCAGTCCTGGCTTTCCAGGAATTCTCCATGTAGACTAGGCTGGCCTTGAGCTCACAGAGATCTGCCTGCCTAGGCTTCCTGAATGCTGGGATTAAAGTTGAATACATATAATTTTTTTAAATGTAAACACATAATGATGGGCTCTTCAAAAACATACCACAGTGACCTACTTCCTCTAACCAGGCTCCGCCTTCCAACAGCCGTGAAATTGTGAGTTCATTAAGGCGGCATTCTCCTCAGATGTAGAGGGATGGAGACAGTGGCACCCCATGACCCAATACTCTCTTAAAGTGCCACCAGCTGGGAGTCCAAATTACAACAAGCGTGACCCTTGGGGAAACACTCCACAGCTAAACCACAGCACAGAGAAATGCTAACTGAAAGTATTTTCCTCTCATTTCCTGGAACCTTTGACTGAAGAGCTGGAGGGGCCCTGACTGGCAAAGCCGCGTGATGAAAAGAAAATGGACTCCGTAGTCAGGGACGCTTGCACTTGAACCCTCTGGCTCTGCCTCCCTTGGGCATCTTGAGCAAGAGACTTCAATTTTCTTTCAGAATATTCCCTTATATGTTAAATGCAAGTTTTAAGCCTGTTACGAGGCTTAAACTTACCGATAAATTATCAATGAATAGTTCTGACTAAAAGATTTTTAATGCATTCATTTTGTAAATACGGAACTCTGAAAACACATTTCAAAAAATCTTTAAACCAATTCTAGGCCAAGCTATGATTGTTGTGATTATTTAAATGGGGTATAGGTTAATGGGGGAGGGAGGAGGAAGGAATGTGTGCTTGTGTGTATGTATGAATAGACATACACATAAATGCATATGCATGGGAAAGCCAGAGGTTGATGTCAAGTGTCTTTCCACTTTGTTTGTTTGTTGTTTGCTGACTGAGACAGATTCTCTCATGGAGTCCATCCATTCTGCTATACTAACTAGTCACTAAACTCCAGGGATCCCTCTGTCTTCACGCCCCCAGTGCTGGGATTACAGGTTTGTACCATAGAACCTGGCTTTGTTATGTGGGTACTGGGGATCAGAACTCCGGTCCTCGAACCTGAGCAGCAAGCAGCTTGCAAACTGAGCATCTCCCTGGGCCCACACTGCTTTTGAGGAATTTTTAGACAAGGCTTTTCAGTAAGGATCCACATGGCTGCAGTACAAGCAGATAACTGGTAGAGCTGGAGCCAGCTGGCTGCTGTTCCTAACGCAGCCTCTCAGTGACAGGAGGCTGTGTCCCAGTTCCATGGCTAATACCTCTGTCTGCTGTAACAGCTCCACCCTGGTAATGGCTCAGGTGCCATTGGACAGACTGCTTTTTCTAACATGCATAAGTTAGAAAAATAGCTTTCCTGGTGTTTGGAATATCTTAGAATCTAAAAATATTCCCCGAAAGTCTTTACGGTGGTTGGGCTGCGTATGGTTGTAAAATGCAATGGAATAGTTGGCAGGAAGGCTTTTGAATAACTTGAGCAAGCTCTTTGTCCCAACCACAGCCACCACACCCTCCCTTGCCCTGCTTTTAGGTACGTGTTGTAGAAAGTCATAGAAGTTGTACCTAACTATTGGCCATTACCCATAGGTCAGTATCCTCCAACCAGAATCTGAGGCTATGGTATGGAGGACTGTTGATACTTGATTCAGATCTGGAGGGTATGAGAGAAGGGCATGGTGTAGCCACGGGACTTACAGCTCCCGTGGGTCACATCGCCACTCTCATCCATGTTGAAATGAATGTGTCGTGTCTGGCTACAGGCTATAAGCTCAGGAGTGTTTTAGGAGAAGTTGCGCTGCCTGTGGCTAAGATTTAAGTCATTTTTAAAGGCTCAATGCCGGATGTTAGAAGCTCTGTCAGAGTGTCATTAGTGCCCCAACCCCCAGAGACACCCTCTAGGCTATGTCTCAACCAGCCGCTGAGCAGGATACTCACTTAGATTGCTTTAAAGAAAGAACAATGTGCGGTATACAAACTGAGATGATAAAGAGAGACCTTTTCCAGTTTCTGGAAGCTGGGGGGGATATGCCTGGTGAGCAGAAGTCTGTCTAGAGGGCGGCAGAAGCACAACTCAGGCCTTCTAGAACGCCCGCTGGGAGCAGGTGAAACTGAAAGTCGGGAGGGCCGGGCTCTTCCGTTGATTGTGTACCTGAAAGAGCTCACAGAGAACAAACTTTTTTCTTTTCTGTTTCAAGTTCTTAAATAGGAAGGAAGAAGGAAACAACAAACAGCTTGATCACCGTCCATGGAGCAGAACCAGGAGACCCCATCCTGAACGTGAGGGGACAGACAGGCCAGCACCTGCCCAGTATCCCACGCCGCAGAGTTCCAGGGTTAATGACCACACTGAGACCCAGCGACCAGTGCAGGGGCGTCTGTCTAGGCAGGATTTGGATGGTCGCGTCCTCGTGATGTCTACACATTAGGCTCCCACTTGAAGCTGAATGCAATCATTCCTCAGGTCATATGTCTCTTTCCTTGCCACGGCCAACCCATAAAGATCTGTTGAGAATTGGGTGTGGCATCCTAGGATGTAATCCCAGCTCTCAGAAGGCCGAGGCAGGGCAGAGGAGGAAATTACCCTGAGGGGTGACTGCTGTGGAGACAAAGTCAGCATGTTAGGTATGTTCATGTGGCACTGCCCCTGCACCTTACTGTGGCCTCCCGTGAGACAGAGTGACAAAGAAACTGGCCATCGGGTATACCTGTGAAGCCTGTCTCCCCCCAGTCTCCCCAGGAAGTGCAGGATGGAGGGACCTTTGTTGAGCGCAATGAGCCAGAGAGAAAAACAAGGCGTGGAGAAGTTGGGCCAACTCTGGCCCCTGCGCTGGCCAGGAGAGTGGGGCTGGAGGCCACCCAAGGGCCCCATCTGGCAGACAGGTGGGCGCTACTGTCACCAAATCCAGCTTCCTTGAATCACTACTTGAAAAGGCCAGTGACTCAGGACAAGGTTCTAGCTGCAAGTAAAGCCAGTAAGCCAAAGAAGGGAGGCTTCTAATGCTAAGGGTCCATCAAGGAAAAGCCCCTTCCCACTAAGTGAGAGGGAGACTTAACTCTCCTGTTGGGCTGGATCACTCACAGAATCACACTACCAAGGGGCCACCTTTAGGAAGGTGAGTTCACCTTAAGGCATGCAAAAGAGATAGGCAGAATAATGTTTCCTTTAATGAGATATTGTGTCTTTTCTTCCCAAAATTTCTCCCCCCACCACACACACACACAGATCCACGAGTTTGTCAAGAGGTTCAACTTGGTCTCTGTTCTCCGAGACCCCTTATCTCTCCTTGCCTTTATCTTTTGGATGCTGGCCAGATTCTAAATCCTTTGGGACCTTTCCTCTTTCTCCACCATGTGTCTGGCCTCCATACCAGCGCAGACGGCATGGCTGTTTCCCCTGTCTAATCCTCAGACCATCAGCTGAGATTTACAACTTTCCTTCCCCAGTGGGTTTGTTTTTTCTTTTAAATGTTAGTAAATTGTCCTCTAGATCCCACTTGAGTTCTTTCTTAAATTCTTTTATTTCACTTTTTTAGTTAGTGTGTGTGTGTGTGTGTGTACATGAGCACATACATGCATGCCACAACACATATGGCAGTCAGAAGACAGCTTTTAAAGTCAATTCTCTGCTTATAGCATGTGGATCCTGGGGATCAAACCACACACACACACACACACACACACACACACAAACACACACACTCTCTATATATATGTATATGTATATACATGTAGATATATACACATATATACATATAATCTTTTGTTTTTGTTTTTTTGTTTTTCTAAACAGGGTTTCTCTGTGTAGCTTTAGAGCCTGTACTGGAACTCACTTTGTAGCCCAGGCTGGCCTCAAACTCACAGAGATCCACCTGCCTCTGCCTCCTGAGTGCTGGGATTAAAGGCGTGCACCACCACCACCCAGTCACACACACACTTTTTATTTTAACTCACTAATATGGAGGTCACACAACCAGGTACACACATTGTCCCCCATTAGCACCAGTGTAGATGACACCTGATAACACTGGGGAAATTGGGGTCCCCTTTTGGGGTTCTTAATCTCATTAATAAAAGAATTTAAGGCTGGAGATGGCTCAGAGGTTAAGAGCACTTTTCTTGCTGAGGCTCAATTCCCAGTACCCGCATGATGGCTCACAGCCATGTGTAACTCCAGTTCCAGGGCATCTGTGACCCCCGTGGACACCAGGCATACAAGTGCTGCACACACACACACACACACACACACACACACACACACGTGGGCAAAACACTCATAACAATGAATGGAGCCCGTCTCGATCACTCTCCACCTTATTTTCTCGAGACATGTCTCTCACTGAACCTGTAACCCACAGATTCTGCAAGATTGCCCGGCTAGGCAGCTCCAGCCATGTTCCTGTCCGTGCCTCCCTAGTGCTGGGACTACAACTGTGTGTGGCAGCATTCTGTTTGTCAAATCTATTTGGAGTAATAATGCACAGTTTAGGAAGCTGTGGTCTAAACCACCAAAGAAAGAAAACAAACACAATAAATAACAAGTTGACACTGTCATGCATAAATATAGACTGCATCATTTTCTGTTTGTTTCTTTTGGTATATATCTGTCTTTCCATGCAGGGATCAAACCCAAGGCCTATGGGCCACCACTAGGTTAGTTACACTGCTGAATGGATCCATTTCAAAGGTCTAAACCAGTGGTTCTCAACCTGGGGGTCAAACAACCCTCTCACAGGGGTTGCCTAAGACCATCAGAAAACCCGGATATTTACATTACTATTTATAACAGTTATGAAGTAGCAACAAAAATCATTTTATGGCTGGGGGTCCCCACAGCATGAGGAACTGTGTTGAAGGGTCGCCACAGCATTAGGAAGGTTGAGAACCACTGGTCTAGATGAGCAATTCCTTTTGATGCCGGGATCATTTCGGCTGTTAGCAGGGCTGGGGTGTGGCCTCTCTATTGTTTGGACCTGCCTTTGACCTCACATCCTGAAGCAAGCGGCAGTTGCTGCCCTGCACGGGAGCAGGAAGTGGGCGGGGCTTGACCCCGCTTTGGTGGTGCATCAGAGAAGAAACAGAGAAGTTATAACCTCTGCGGTTTGGTTGGTGTTGCAATCTGAGCATCAGGAAGCTGCTCTTACAGGGTCAGATGTGCAAAGTTGAGGGCAGCTAGAGCCCTGACTGGTGGAGTGGGGTGCCCTTCGTCCTCCACAGGAACCACCCAAGTCCTGGTAACTGGTGAAACTATTCAGTTTGGGGAAATTTCCCCCAAACGTAGCTCTGTCATTGAGATGGAACAGACAGTATTTGCAAGACTGCAATTGATCAGACAGACTTGATCCCAACACTTGAGAGGCTGTGGCAAGAGGATTGTTGTGAGTTTGAGACAAGTCTGTCTACAGTGTGAGACCCTGTCTCAAAACCATACAACAACGAAAAAGAAAGAAAAAATCATAAAAAAATACAACAAAAAAGAGTGAAGCCTGACACCCCACAGGGTCTCATATAATCCAGGCTGACTTTGAACCTTGAACTTCTGATCCTTCTGCCTCTGCCTCCAGAGGGCTAAGATTACAAATGTGACCTACCACAGCCAGGTGACTCTACTGAGGACTTGAACCCAGGGCCTCATGAATGCAAGGCAGGCACTCTACCCAATCAGCTACATCCCTAGCTCAAGTTTCTCTCTCTCTTAAAGATAGGCAGCTCTGCTCAGTAGTCCACCATGACTGAAGAACAGCACTGGTCAGCAGTGTTACCAAACTTAGGGGTCACCGCCTGTGCTCCAGCAAACCAGGTTCAGCAACCCATTCTCCATATGCCAATTCAAAGAGCCAGATAACAGTAAAAAGGAAAATGTATTCATCTGAAGCACCAAGCCAGAACACACTACTTACAAGACAGCCAGGAAAAAAAAAATGTTTGAGCAAGAAACTAAGAGTCACTGGGCGGTGGTAGCGCACTCCCTCAGCACTCGGGAGGCAGAGGCAGGAGGATCTCTGTGAGTTTGAGGCCAGCCTGGTCTACAGAGCTAGTTCCAGGACAGCCAAGGCTACACAGAGAAACCCTGTATCGAAAGAAAAAGAAAAGAAATGAAGAGCCCTGGTAGGGATATAGAGACCACAGACAGAAAACAGAACTCCTTGGAGTTTAGTGGATGGAGGCTCCTATCTACAGCCCTACGATGGTCACCTCAGAATCGTCCCGAGGACCCAGTTAGAGTGAAGAAGAGTATTGAGACCCTCAAGGGTCCACACTCCTCCCTGCTGCTCCTGAGGGCCCAGATCCTGCCCTTGCCACATGCCTGGCTCCGCAAGTGAAGGTGACTGGAGCTAGTGGGAGGGCAGGTTCTTCAACAGAGAAGAATATCTGCCCTTAGAGATAGTTAACTATTAACTAGATTCCCTGGTATGGCGCCGCCCCAGGGTGTCACGTGGTGTGGGCGATCCCTCTGAGATGCCTGATGTAAACTGGCGCCACACAGCTGGAAAAGGCTGTCTCTAAAAGCCCCTTTCAGGCCCCAGGTCCCAAGGGTGAACTTCATAGTCGCTTTGATCTTAATTAGCGTTCTGGGATATTAAAATCTACGCCCACACTCTTCTAAAGGGCTAAGCCAGGGCCCAGTGCAGGGAGAGGGATAGTGCCTCAGGACAACGCCAGGAGGTGGAGTTCCCAAGGGGTTGGGACAGGCCAGCCATATTGCTGAGTCAGGCCGGTGACAATAAACACAAGGCCAGCCTTACCCCTCCAGCTTGCACTAGTGAACCGAACAGGTATTATGGGCGCAATGAATATATCTAGAGACTCCTCGTTCCAGAACTTGGTCCAAGAGGGAATTCCAAGGAGGAAACTGGGCGGGGGCGCTGGCGAGCATGTCCCAGCCTGGGCCTGAAGAGCTCCAGCTCTTCCCCCATTAGAGGCCACCTTCCCAGATTCCTGTTTTATTACATTAGCTTATCTATTGTAGGGGCAGAGGTGGGATGCAAGCCACAGCCCACGAGTGGAGGCCAAAGGACAACTTATAGGAATCAATTCTCTTCTTCCATTATGTGGGTCCCAGGGATCAAACCCGGGCCAGCAGGTACTCGTCAAGCGCCTTTATCCACTTAATATCTGGCTAGCCAGATTCTTGTTTGCACAGACACCTGGGCAGCATGGTCCCTGGGAGTAGCGCCCCCTGCTGGAGTGTCTGCAGAAACTCCCCTCCCCAGGCCGGATGCAGCAGATATCACCACGGAGAGGTTAAAGAACACCCACTCTCTACCGGACGCTGGAGCGGGGGAAAGCCCCAGGGGTTTTCGCTGATGCTCATTCATTCAGATCCCTTCCCTCTGCGTCCATCCATAGTGCAGTGGGAGAATGAAATGGGACCGTAAGAGGTACAGAGCAGTTGGCACAGGAGGGCCACAGCTGCTATTCCTTGGAGAATTCCCCGAAGAAAGGGCCCAGAATGAAAGTCAAGGAGCCACATCTATGGCATTAGAGAGCAAACGCCATCTCCCTCCCGTCGTCATTTCCAACCCCAGTGCCCCCTCCAGTTTATCCCAATGCACCTGCCTTAGGCGGGCTCCGAGCCCCTCCCTCTCTGGACTCATCGTCTCCCTAGGATCTTAAACCCAAATTAGTGGCTGATTCAGAGTTGAACACGGGACTCGGTGAAGCAGGGGTGGTCACAACTGGTCAGCCTGACCCTCTTCCTCTAATACAACGATTCTGAACCACGGTAATTGTTCTTTGTTCCTAGAACAACCAGCATTCAAAACATCATGGAATGGTGCCCCCAGCTCTGGAACATGATAGAGTTCACACAGCGTCTCTAGGACAAAAAGGAAACATTCATCCTTCCCAGACATCCGCCTCTGGGCTTTTCATGGGTTTGGCGGGAACTGCATTTGTCCCTGGCCTCTTACACAAGCAGGAATGTTTAGGCTCAGCCTGAGGGACCTTTGTGAGGTGGTCATCACGCAGTGGCCTGTGAGTCTCTCCCAAAGGTCTGTCACCTCTGTGTATACTCAACAGGGAGATTCGCCACCACTGTGGGGGTCCCAAAGTCTCCTGTCCTGGCATCCTGACCAAAACACTGGCTATGACCTAAGGGTATGAAGGGCCCTGCGACCTAACAGTATGGAGGTCCCTCCAGGACCTTTTCCCTCCGGACTTGGACTCTCGGGTCTGGCTCGCTGACACATTCTCTCAGATCCTTGCATTTCTTCCCTGCTGCCTGCCTCTCCCTCGCTGAGAACTTAGACTCTTCAGTCCCTTGTCTTTACCTTGATGTCCTTCTGGAAAGAAAAGGCATCAGAGCCAGGGGTGGAGACAGGGGCAGCCCTCTCAGGCCTGGGCTTTTGGTAAGCCACGAATGCCAGCTGCCCAAGCTGACGACGTCCCCTGCTTTCACATCTCTTCATTGGATGCCCGCCTCCCTGTGGCTTGGGCTCTGCCATGAGCTGTTGTATAACAGTTTCCTCTGTGACAGGAACCTTCTATCCTGCAGGGAAACTCCTTAGGTAGAAAGGTCAAAGGCCTCTGCTCCTAGCACCCAACCCCACACCTGCTAGGCTCACAGGGTAGGTCAGAGTCCATCCTTCCTTCCCAAAATCTGCACTCAAGCAAGGGAGACCGAGGCAGGGCTGGGGTGTGCATCTGGGCTCCCTCAAGCACAGCTTTCCTGCCCCAAGGCTCCTTTCTTCTACCTCCCAGCCTCCAGAGCACCTGGGGAACTGAGGCAGGGGTGAGGATGGGGTCTGAGCAACTGGGCTACTCTGCCCAAACTCTGCCTGTGTAAACACTGCAGTGGGAGTGTTCTCCCTGTCCAAAGGTAAGAACCACCAGGCTCAGAGGTGGTTCACACTGCTGAGACAGGCCTTGGTCTGCATGCTCCTCGAAGTGTGTCCCCCTGGAGCAACTCAAAGCTCAAAGGCGACAATCAGAGAGTGAAATGTGCTGGGGACAGGCAAGACAGGGTAATGGCAGAAGCCAGTGCACAGATGAACTGTGGAGGTCAGGCCGGGTATTCACACACAGCAGAGAAGAAAGGGGCTGCTGTCCCAGGCTAAGGGCCCAGAGAGCTGGGTCTGAGAACAGGACCGGGCAGGCCCTGGCCAGAGGCAGCAGGTGTCCCAGGGGAGTAGCCACAGTGTCACCATGCTACACAGTAAAGTAAGAAACTAATGCACAAGGAGCAGTTTGTTTTCCTATGCTGTCCAGGTGGCTAGCTTTCTTTGGGCTTATGACAAGGAGAAGCTTGAAGAGACCCATGAGACCCTTGCTCTGTCCCCACAGCTATGAGCAGTGTGGCCCTGTCTGAACTGCAGCTTCTATCAGGAACCAGAGGCTAGGCCTGCCTCCAGCTCGTACCAGGATCTACCTTAACAAAGCTGGCTGTCACCTCACTTGGGAAATGGGAGGCAAGATGGTGACCTTGGAATTGTGTCGTCGAGAACCTAGACAATGTGCAGGCCACCCCTCATAGTCTGAGGCCAGTGAACTGACCTCTGTTCGAGAACCCAGCAGAACAGTTGGCCACTGATGGAGTCAGAGGGTGGACAGAGACCACACCAAGGGAGTCAGGGACAGGCAAAACCAAGGAGCCCCAGGAACTGTGGGGGAAGAAGTGTCAAAGTCAGGATCTGTGCAACTGAGGTCAGGACAAGGCGGGGGCAAGTCCTCTACACCTCTGGCATCCTCTTAGGAGCTCAAGGCAGCACATCAACCAAGCATGCGCCTCCCAGGGACGGTGCTGATTCTAATGCTGCCTGAGGTGGCCCTCAGCAGCACGCTTCAGTTCCTTTCCCGGAGTATTGTCACGGCCGCCCTGTTACCCTTTCTCACCCGTCTGAGAAACAATTAAGGGAGGAATAAGTTGTGTTGGCTCACGTGTTTGGAAGTTTCATTCTGTCGTGGTGGGGAGGCATGGTGGATCACCATGGTGCAAGTCATGGAGGATAGGAAACAGAGAAAGAGGGCATACGGGAGAGGTTGTCACAAGACACAGCCTCCCAGGACACACACCCAGTGACCCACTTCCTCCAACGGGGCCCCCACTCCTACCTCTCACCCTTCCTGGTGATGATTATGAACCAAGAGCTTCGTCTCCTGATTAGGCCAGAGCCCCAGAAGCTAGTCATCTCTGGCGATGCCTCACAGACACACCCAAACCCGTGCTTTACTAACCTGGGTGTTTCCTAATCCATTCCGGTTGATAAGATTCACCACAGCCTCCTAACCAGCCCTCTGCTTCTGCCCTCACCCTGCGGACTGCCTTCCAGGCAGCCAGAGTGATTTTCTCTTTTTAAATCCTAAGTAAGGTCTTGTCATTTGCCTGCTTGACACAGTAGCATACATCCTGCTGTGTCTTCTCACCCTTCCTTCTCACTCAATGGACCCTCCCTTCTGCCACTGTCCTCCCTGCCCACCTGGTGCTAAGCACCATAGTCTCCTTGTGGCTGGCTTCCACCCCAGGACCTTTGCACTCTCTCTAGCAAACTACTTCCCAAACACTTCAATGGCCTCTTTCTTCCTCAGATGGTACTCACTTGACTCTCTATTAAGAATTATAATTTGGGCTGCAGAAATGGCTGAGGAGTTTAGAACACATGCTGTTTGTGGTGGTTTGAATAAGAATGGCCCCCATAGACTCATATATTTGAATGTTTAGTCATCAGGGAGTGGCACTATTTGAGAAGGATTAGGAGGTGTGGCTTGTTGGAGTAGGCGTGGCCTTGTTGGAGGGCAGGTTACTGGGGATGGGCTTGAGGTTTCAAAAGCCCATGCTAGACCGGGTTCTGTTCTCTTGGCCTGTGGATCAGGATGTAGGTCTCAGCTCCTGCTCCAGTACCATGTCTGCCTGCACACTGCCATGCTCCCCTGCCATGATGATAATGGACTAAATCTCTGAAACTGTAAACAAGCCCCCAGGTAAACACTTTCTTTATAAAATTTGCCTGGGTCATGATGTCTCTTCACAGCAATAGAACACTGACTAAAGACACTGTTCTTGCAGGGAACCCACATCAGGTGTTTCATAAACACCTGCAACTCCTCCAGCTCCAGAGGAATCTGATGCCCTCTTCTGGTCTCCAAGGGTACCTACACTCAAAGTGCACATACCAATGCACAGGCATACACATAATTAAAAATAAAATGAAATCTTTAAAGAATTATAATGCAATACCAGTCCTACTTCCTTTCCTCTCTGTCATAGCACTTTAGACCAGGCAGGAGACAGAGAGACAGACAGACAGACACACAGACACACACACACAATCTCTTGTATACTGTGTAGTCTTTCGGGGTGGGAACAATGGTACCTCATGTTTGTTTTGTTCTCTGTTTCCTCCCTGGCCCCAGAGTGGTACTTGAAGAGCATAGGGAATTAATCAGTTCAGACTCAAGTCTAGACTGCACTATAAGGGACCTCTGGGTGACCCGCTGTCCTTTCCTCATAAGAACGCCCTTGTGATGGCACCCTCTGAACAGCAACACAGATGAAACTCGCCCTGTGAGGTGGAAGTATTTGTAGTCCCTATAGTTCCTTCTCCTACTGGGGACAGATTAATCTGGTCATCTTCTATTTGTTCTAGTTTGGGTCTTTTAAAATAGGGTCTCATAGCTGAGTGGTGGTGGTGCACACCTTTAATCCCAGCACTTAGGAGGCAGAGGCAGGAGGATCTCTGTGAGTTCGAAACCAGCCTGGTCTACATACAGTTCGAGTTCCAGGACACAGAGAAACCCTGTCTCGGAAAAAAAAAAAAAAAAATAGGGTCTAACTAAGTAACCCTAGCTGGCACCTCATGGTCCTCCTGCCTCTACCTCCTGAGTGCTGGGATGTCTGGCAAACTTAGCCATCATTTGGAGACTTATCCTTGAGACGTCTCTGTTAGGACAGGTCAGTTCTAGAACCTTTGAGTTAAAAAATTTTTTTCCTAGTAATTATGCCCATCAGAAATCCCCAGACTCCCCGCTTTGTGTCCCCACATGCTGTGGACGGTTTGAGGCAAACAAAAGACAAAATAGGACACCAAGAAAGGAAGCAGAGGAAACTTTCCAAGAGCTACACCTCCCTGGAATTAGAGACACCTGACCCTGCCACATCGGGGGCCAAGAGAAGCTATGGCCCCTAACTGGCCCAGGGATACAAGCTGCCACTACAGACAGACAGACCGTGCCCACTTCCAGACCTCCACTTTGAGGCACCCTCTGGGAACCCCAGTCTGGGCACATAGACCTTCTCTGGCTCCTAGACACAGTTCACTGTGACCCAACCCCCCTCTGCACAGGGGCTTGGCAGGACAGAACCAGGCTTTCAGGGGCATGCTGTTTTTATCTAACTTGTTCTATTACCAGTAAGACTCAGGAGTCAGATACTGGGATGAAAACCTGATAGGTCAAAGAAGCAGCGGTGGAGGAGCAACCAGCTGACCTTCTCTCCTCACTTCCCAGGTTGAAGAGACTGTGAAATCTCTAAGTCCCGCCCTACTCCTTCCTGTGTGTCTTCTCTATCCCCATTCCTGGCTTCTCTATGGTTAACTCTGGTCAGCTAGTCACTGGCTCCACCCCCTGATTCAAGGTTAACTTTATTAACACAGTCTTGGGGTGTCACAGTGCGATCAAATATCCTGCAACAGAGGACAGAGGCCAACTTTCTGGTGCCCTGAAGATCTGGTGAGAGAGGCATATTCATGGAATGATGACTAAGGGTGATGGTGGGTACTGGAGGCTCACAGGACACCCAGAGAGCAGAGTTCTTCCCACCAGACCCAGGGCCAGGGGAAAGTAGGTTAGCCCTTGGGGTGACAACTGGCCTTCGTCAACCTCCAGGGAGTGGGAGAAGGCCGACCGAATGCCAAGGACCACTAATGGTTTGCTTTCCTTCATCACTGCATAGAAATCTGCCTCTTACCACACATTTATGAGAGCTTTATCCACAAAGCATGTGAGCAGCCCAAGTACCCACTGAGATGAATGGAGAAGCAAAAGGTGCCATTTCTACAACGGAATATTGCTCATGCTTTGAAAGGAAGGAGTTCTGGTGCGGCATGATGTCACATGCCTCTAATCCCAGCACTTGGGAGGCTGAGGCAGGACGATGTTAAGTTTGAGGACCTATGGGGCAACATAGCCAGACCCAGTCTCAACAAAGAGGGAAGAATTCTGACACACTACAAAACATGAACCATGAGGATAATGTTAAGCAAGGCAGACAGAAAAGAACCAACACAGCGTTGTTCCTCTTGCCCCAGACACCTAGAGTTTTCAGGTCTGTAAAGGAAGAAAAGGGGGTGAATCGTTGCCAGGTCTGGGGGACAAATGAAGGGAAGTTCAGATTTAGTGAATAGTGGCTCACAGATGTGAGTGTCCATTTAGAATCGGGCGGCGGGGGTGATGATGGCTGCACAGCCATCTGAATGTGCTTAATGGCACTATGTGGTCACAAAACAGGCGGAATGGCTCAGTGCCAAGCCTCACAACCCGAGTTTGGTCCCCAGAAACCACATGGCAGGAAAGAACAGACTCCCTCAAGTTGCCCTCTGCTCTTTCTCTCCCCCCCCCCCCCCCCCCCCCCCCCCCGGTGTTATTCAGTGGCCCACTGACTGTGTACCCTGTGTGAAACCCTACGCTCACTCCACAGCAACACACACACACACACACACACACACACACACACACACGCACGCGCGTGCAAAGCAGGTTCTAATTTCAGCCACTGAGAGAGCACATTTGGGTGTGTTTTAGCGGCAGAAACTGCCAGATGGGATACTGCCAGCTCCTGTCTTGAAGGAAGGGATTCCCTATTAGTCAAAAGCAACACTTCTAGAGCCATACTTCTGACACTCTCGGTCCTTATCAGGCAGCCATGTGAGTGGGGAGAAGGCTGTGCTTCCAGGTGCCACAGCACCCCCTCAGCCTAGTAAGGCCTGCTCTTGGCAGAGACGAGGGGAAAGAGCGTACACACCTGGCACAGTCTCTGCCATCTGGCAAGCCCTCGACCCAAAGGCCGACGCTGTTATTTTTGCAGACAAGGACAGGGAAGCTGCTGGAGGAGCAGGCAAAGTCACACCTGCATCCTGGGGAATGCACCTGTGTGAACTGTTTGGCATCTCCGCGCCACGAGCACCCTTCACAAACACCACCATTTATCTAGCACAATGGCTGCCAGGAGTCAGCGTCAGGAGCTACAGCCAGCATCCGTGTGCTGTGGTTTGAGTGCCCCCCAGGTCTCCTTGTGTTACAGGACCCCCAGTCATGTGCTGTTGGAAGGTGGCAGAACCTTTAAGAGGCAGGGCATCTTGAGGTCATCTGGGGTGCGTTCTTACAGGAGATTGTGGGGCCCCAGCCCCTCTTCCCTCTCTTTAGCTTCCCAGACACGGGGTGAGCAGTTTTATTCCATGTGTACTTCTGCCGTGATGTGTTGCTAAACTCAAAGCAACGAGGCCAACCTATCATAAACCAGAGCCTCTGAAACTGTGAGCAAAGACCTTTTCTCTTTGTAAGCTGGCTGCCTGGGACGTTTGTTAGAGTAATAGGAAGCTGACGAACACACATTGCTGATTACTCACAATTAGTTGATTCAGTATCTATTTGTTAAGAACCTATTCCATAGCCGGTTGGTGGAAGCACAGGCCTTTAATCCCAGCACTTGGGAGGCAGAGGCAGGTGGATCTCTGTGAGTTCCAGGCCAGTCTGATCTATGGAGCAAGTTCCAGGACAGCCAGGGCTACACAGAGAAACCTTGTCTTGAAAAGCCAAACAAAACAAAACAACAACAACAACAACAAAAAACCCTATTCCCAGCTCTAAGCACACAGAAGATCAGACAGAGCTAGTGTTCCCAGGGATCTGGGAAGGTGTGTCCTGGTTGAAGACTGCACAAGCCAAATAAAACAATAAACTAGTGAGTATTAATTACACCCTCACAGCCACCTCCTGCACGTGAATGTGACCCTGCCCATCCCATCTTCAAAGGTCATCTGTTCTAGGTCAATAGATGCTGGATGAGTGAGTGAACACTGAGTAGCCAGCTCCCTCCAGTGAAATGCACAGCCAGGGCCTGTACCTCACATTCCTTTCACCTGTTGTGGCCAACCCAAGCCATTCCCATAACACAGATTTAGTTCAGAAAGCCAAACCTGGGGCTGCAGGGCCGCTCAGCTATGGAAGCATGTGCTCGGTGCGTACGAGGTCCTGGCTTGAATCTCCAGCACCCAAAAGCAAAGAAGCCTTCCAGGCCACGCTGCCAGTTAGTGCCTCACGGCTAGGAGGCGGAAGGAAGTGCCGCTCTTCCCAAGGGTGGGTCACTCCCGCACCACTGCCCCTGCCTTGCCTCAGCTGAAATGGCACGCCACCTGCCTCCGGTTACTTGCCTCTGCTTCCAGGTGCCCCTGCAGCTGAGCTGGGGGGTGGGACTGGCTTTGCCCAGGAAGGCCTGACCTAACCTTCCGCCTTCACCCGTCTGCAGTGGCGAGGAGGCAGCTGTCCTCAGCAGCCCTAGGAGCTCCCTTCTTCTCCCCTGAGGACCGCCACCCGGATAACGCTGGATCCTTGACTACATCACAGAAAAGAATTTCAGGATGAGCCAGCATGAAGTAAAGCCGGTAGCAAAGTAAAAAAAAAATATATATATATTTTTTGAGACAAGGTTTCTCTGTGTAGCTTTGGTGCCTTTCCTGGAGCTCGCTCTGTAGCCCAGGCTGGCCTCGAACTCACAGAGATCTGCCTGCCTCTGTCTCCCGAGTGCTGGTATTAAAGGTGTGCACTACTGCCTCTTGGCCAAAGTAAATATTTATTAAGCATAGTGAGTCATACATGAAAAGGACAGTACATATCCCCCAGATAGTTGCACAGAATTCTGGAGAATCGCACTTGAGTGTCTCTCTACATACACATATACATATGTATGTATGTATGTATGTATGTATGTATGTGTGTGTATGTTGGTCAAGCCCTGGCTGGTCAGAGTATTATTATGTGCCAGTACACCTGGTTTATGCTTAGGTTTTTTTCCCAATAGCTTCTAAGTTTTGTTCTCAGAGCTGTAATCTCCAAGTTTTAAAGATTAAACAAAACTGAAAACCTAAGTCAAGTGTTTAAATTAGGTAGAAATATGTGAGCTGGCTTATTTTTCAATCTGAAAGGGCTTCCTTTCGGGTGGTTTTATGAGGTGTTTAGGGTTAAGGGTGAGGGAGGAATGTTGGCACAGTAAAACTCGAGATCGTCGTCAGGTCCCAGTGAAACTCAGGACATGTGGCTAACTGAAGGACCTACATCAGAAACATCTTAACACATCACAGAGCTTGGCTGTAAAGCAGTGGGTCTCCACCTTCCTAATGCCGCGACCCTTTAACACAGTTCCTCATGGTGTGGTGACCCCCCCCGAGCACAAAATTATTTCGTTGCTACTCCATAACTGTAATTTTACCACTGCTATGAATCATAATGTAAATATGAAGGATATCTGATATGCGACCCCCAAAGGCTGAGAACCACTGTGTAAGAGTCCTGGCTCCTCTCACCCCTGCCCCCTACTAAACCTTCCCAGTCCCCAGCTTCTCTTTCCTATAAACCCTGCTATTTGGGCCTTGCCTCCTCTTGCTTCTTCTCCTGGCCCTCAGCTCCTCTCTTGGCGGGTTTGCCCTCTCTCCTCTCTTCCTCTCCCCGCCCCTCGCCCCCCCCACCCCCCCACCCCCATGGCCCGGTTCAGTCTACCAGCCATGACTAGTCTACTGCTCTCTCTCTCCGCTCTGGACCCTTCCAGATGCCTCTGGCTGTTCTCTCCCCCATATCTACAACAAAAACCTTCTCAACCGTATCTAGGAACTGTCATGTCCTCATTTTCACTCCTTGTAAACATTCCGGGTCTCATTTGTCCTGCGGAGTGCTCTGGTGTGAGTTGTCTTTAGGGAAACTCACATTATCTCAGTAGGAACTCTGGGCTCTTAGCTATTGAGGTTTCTTGACTCTTTAGTGTGGGAAAGACACACTAGATCCTGGGGGGAGGGGCTGCTTCTCATTCCCCCTAAGGTTTTCCCTTTTGTTCCTCTTCCCTGTCTGATTCTTGCTGGGATCTGGAGGGCAGGTAGTGGGCAGAGGGAAAGGCCATCTGAGGTCCACTAGGACTACAGAGTCACTGGAGGATGGTGGGCTTTACTGAGAGCACAAAACACATTAAGTCCAGTGGACCAAAGATGGAGCAACACACACACACACACACACATATATTTCCCGAAGCCCAGCTTTTCAAACCGTGGGTCACAACAGAGCAAGCATTCATTCAGGATTAAAGGTTTAATGAGTCCTGGGCATTTCCGGCAGCAGTCACCCATGTCACAGAGTGTGACTTTGCGGCAGCCTTGGTTCTGAACACACAACATGCGCACATACCCTGGCACCACACAGCACCAACCAATGCTGCCTGCAGCCCCTCGGTTCAGAGCTGAGGCTGCGGTATGGTTCGAGCTGCAGTGTTTTTACTGCACATCCAAAGTTTTCTGTTCTTACAGAAACACCGAGGTTTAATTACGGAAAACAAATGCTTTCAATATTTTCCTACTGTTATCCTCAGCATGTGTCCCATGAATATATCTCTGGGTTGTATTGTGTAAGAATATCCGATTTTAAAAATTGCCGTTTGAACTGCTGACTTGAGTTTCATAAAAAGAATATCATTCGCCCGGCAGTGGTGGCGCACGCCTTTAATCCCAGCACTCAAGAGGCAGAAGCAGGTGGATATCTGTGAGTTCAGGGTCAGCCTGGTCTACAGAGTGAGTTCCAGGACAGCCAGGGCTACAGAGAAACCCTGTCTAGAAAAAAACAAAAAACAAAACAAAACAAAAAACAAACAAACAAACAAAAAGAATATCATTCAATGAATTGTGGCTTGAGATTAAGACAGAATTTAAGACAATTTTCTGAAATGGCTCTAAACATATTTCTGCTATTTTGTACCCAGCATTTATGCAATTTATGTGAATTAGTGTTCTCGGCATTAACTATTATAATTCTATCACTTCTGAAAAACACTGAAGATATTCCATGTCCTAGGGTATAAAATGTTTAGCTAATGTCATATTTGCTATGTAAATATAGATAATTACATCCAGTTCACTGCTATACCAATTTATTTTCATCTTTAATAAGTGGTAAAATTATAGGTATACCTAAGCATTGCTTTAAAAATTCTTTATGAATTATTTCCTGTAAATATTTGATTGGCTACATGTTTTGTGTCTCTATATAGCTAGGGTGGCATGCAAGGAGTGAGCCAAAAAGTTTAAGCCCTGCCCTAAAGATCTTTTCCCGCCAGAGCACTACTACCCTCCTTTCTGGGAGCAGATGGCCTGGTGAGTTCTGGCAGGCACCCGGGTCACTGTACTCTTCCTGTACCCACAGCCAGAGCAGGTCACAGTGTCTCAGCCACCCCTGGGCTCCCAGACCAGGCAACAAGCATCCCAAAGCCTGAGTTAGATGCCGTGTTCCCCCTCTGAGCCTCGCTGCCTGGACTGTAGGAAAGAATTGCCCAACCCCCAGGCCACTGTGGACCCTCCCGGACCTCGGCCTCCTCCCTCCTCAAGAGTGAGTGGGAACAAGGGAGCAGGTACCAAGAGCTTCCACAGGGTTTGAGGTGAGACTCAGAAGCTCTGTCACAGCGCTAAGGCTACCTTGTGGTGAGCCACAGAGTCAAGTGGGAGTGGGGGGTGGGGGTGGGGGAAAGTCCAGCCTCCAGGCTGAGGGCCCAACCTCTGGGAAGCGCTTTCCAGATCTGCCCTAACCGGGGTCTCCTGCAGCAGCCCAGAGGGACTTGGAACCCGGGCCCACCTACTCTGATACTCTCCTAGCACCCGGGTTGGTGGGAAATTTCCCTCCCACAGCTCTTACTCTGGCAGGAAAGGCCCAAAGCCTCAGAGGAAGAGAGCAGAGGCCCGGATGGGCTCATGTCCCCTGGATGAAGGCTCCTGGTGTTTGCTGCAAAGAGAAAAGGGGGTCGGCTTCTTGGGGGGGGGGGGGGCAGGGTATGTGATCCCAGAAGAGGCACCAACCAGGGTCATCTCGGGTGCATCTTAGAAGAGCCGCTGTGCTGCAGAGAGCTGGCATGTAGCCCCGGGGGCCACTGGCTCTGAGAGAGGAGGCCCAGACCAACAGAACCCCTGGCTCTGCCCCAGCCAGTCAGCCCTGGGTAAGCGGGCTCTTTGGCAGCACGGTACCTGAGAGCCCAAGTAGGACGGACGTGGGACTCAAGTCAGTGGGGCGACAGGAAACAGGGTGTGGCAATGCCAGGCTGGGCCAGGCGCGAAAGGGCTTTGTCAGCCCCGGGGTGAGCCTGGAGTGCCACCTGGCTTTGGACTGCCAACCATCAGGCCAGCACCATTTTCCTGACCCACGCACCTCCTTTGATGCTAGCCAGTGGGGCGGCAGGCCACAGAGTTATCTGTCTGGACACCAGAGCTTGAGTGAGAGGGGTAGCCCCTTCCCCAGCCTTTGTGTTCCCCAGCCAGGTTCGGGGGTGGGCAGGAAGGATGGAGGGGTGTGCTTTGAGAGCGAGCCTCCAGGCAGGAAAGCGCAGCATCTCACACTACCCTTGGGACAAGGATCTGGGCTTTGCACAGGCCCACAGATTCACCCCTGCCCCAGCCCTAGGCTAGAGAACAGTCGGGGATCCCTGGGCACAGCCACTGTGGCAGGAGTGTAAACCCCCGAACCCAGGAGTTCCCGAGGAAGCCCGTGAGTGGGAGGGACCCTGAGAAGGAGGAGCTGCCAGGTCTCCTTGGGGAGGTGCAGGCTAGTGTTAGATTTAACCTGATGTGGGAAACAATGCCTATTTCCAGTTCAAGTGTTAGACAACTGTTCCTCCTGCGAGAGACCCTTGTGACGCAGAGGAAAGTCCGATAAACTGACAGGAGGGGCTGTAGCTCGATGGCTAGCCATGTTCCCTGAGACCTCTCTCCCACCCCCAAACCACAGGCATGCGCAAAGGGCTTCTTCTTGGACCCTACCTGCCGCTCTACCCACGTATTTTGTTGTTCATGTTAGCTTTCCAGCATTAATGCAGACTCAGCATCCCAAGTGTCCTCTTCCCTCTGCCTGTGGGTCAGACTCAAGTTGATGATGCGGGCCCAACGCGAGAAGAGAAGGAAGGTCGTCAGCCAGCAGAGGGCGCTGCACACCCGCCGGGAGACTCGCTGCCGAGCGCTACCGCCGGGGGGCGCCCGAACACGGCAGCCTGGATAGCCTGTGCCAGCTCGGTGACGCCAACCTTAAAGACAATGGGAGGGACGCGCAGAGGGACGCTGAGCACAGTCC
>CABHPQ010160731.1:0-13329 GCA_902168405.1 Peromyscus aztecus | reverse complement strand
CCCTATTTAATTTTTAAAATAGTGTTTCACTGTGTATAAATGCTGGCTTGGAATTTGCTATGTTGCCCAGGATGACCTGCAATTCACTATGTAACCCAGGATAGCCTCAACTTGTGAAGATTCTCCTGCCTGGGCCTTTGGAGTTGGTGGAGGTACCACACGTGACTCCTTAAGTTTTCAGAGTGATTCTTTCCTGTACAGATTGTTTTGGGGGCTGCCTTGATCTCCAAACTCCAGCTTGCACTTCTTAACTGTTGGCACTTGAAACAGCTGGATGAATTTGAGAGAATCCCACCAGCTGTGAGAGTGAGACGGGAGCGGGAGCTCGGGAGCTCCGAGCGAGCGTGAAGCTCCCTCTTCCTTTGTTCCTGTTTTAGAGAGGGGTACCACTCCAGCCACTTCAGGTGTCCCGGGTCTCTTGTCCCTGCGCCCTCAGTCAGTCATTCACGCCGCTGCAGCCTCTCCAGTCTGGTTCCTCTGCCCCACTCACTCTGCCCATCCAGAATCTGGGTCTCCTGAGCCACAGCCACGCTTTAGAAGTTTTTAGAATGTAAGCCTACTCTTCCCACTCGCCCGTTCATATACCTTCGGTGGCTCCCCATCACTCTCAGGAGCAAGTACAGGACAGCACACGATCCAGGCTGGGGGGGGGGGGGCGGGGGAACACGAACATAGACGGACAGGACAGTGCCTATGCTGTTCTCCTTGCTGCAGCCGGGGTGGCACAGAATTTCTCAGGCCCTTTTAGCGTAGCAACAGGAGACCCACCCCTTTTTCTACGCCCACCCTTTGCCTGTCTGACTTCACCTTACCTCAGCTGTTAGAGGGGATGCTCCCTCTTCCAGGAGAGTGTCCGTTATGTCTCCCACCCCCAAGTTTGGGTCAGTGCCCTCGTGAAGCGCCCTTAGGCCCATGCTGTCCACATTGCAACTCCTTGTTTACTCAACAGCCTCCCTGTGTGCCCTGCAGGCCTTTCCAAGGCTGAGGCGGACCTGCTCTCCTACACACACATCCAACGCTCAGCACTTGGGAGGGCTTCACTGCTCTCAAATGAATGGATGAGTAACAACAAAAAAGTACCCTTCGGTGAGCACGGCTTGCGGCAGGGGTTATAGCTCCATAGCAAAGCACTTAGCTTGCACAAGACCCTGCTTAATCCTCAGCAGCAGAGAGAAACAAAAAACTGTTAGTACTTCCTAAGGAGCTAGCACGGGCATACACGTGAAGTGGACATACACGTGAAGTGGACATACACGGTTCACCTTGCTTTGCTTTTTCTGTAACTCTGGAGGACCTCACACTAGCAGCCAACACTCCTGCATCAGTCCTCAGTGTGCTTAGCGTGAGGATTGCAGCTGTGGACGGCCATGCACAGCTGAGAACATCCTTAGGATTTAAGAACCAGGTGTCAGTTTCTGCAGAACTGGACGCAGAGCAAAGCAGAGTCTGCATGTGACAGACAGTCAGGCTACTTCAAAATTCCAGAGTCACAATACGAGGTGTTTAAGTGTGAGCCGAACCTTTCACAGAGACGTTTATTAGGTTTACAGCCAGTTTTGGTCAATATGTATCGATTTAAATCCTCCGGGCTACTTACTACCAAATCTTAGTAAAGTTTGAAAAAAATTGCTGGGTGATGGTGGCGTACCCTTTAGTCCCAGCACTGGGGAGGCAGAGACAGGAGGATCTCTGAGTTCAAGGCCAGTCTGGTCTACATAGTGAGTTCCAGGACAGCCAGGACTACTCAGTGAGACTCTGCCTCAGGAACACCGACAAGAATTAAAAGGTGTCAAATATGTGGCCCACAACTACCCCTAGCACTTGGGAAGTAGAGGCCGGAGGATGAGTTCAAGGTCATCCTCAACTACATATGGAGTTAGAGACCAACCTGGTCTACTTGAGACCCTGTCTCAAAACCCAAAACCAGCCAAACATAAAAGAAACAGTGTGGATTTGGTAGGCGGAAATGGGGTTGAATTTACAGTGAGGAGCAGTGGTGTGTGGTGTGAGGCAGTGGGAGTGGTCCACCCTATTTGTGTATCTTATCTCTGATGTTGTTTTGATTTGCTGCCTCTAATGACCAATAGGGATAGACTAATTTTTTTTTTTTAAAGATTTATTTATTTATTATGTATACAGTGTTCTGCTTGCATGTATCCCTTCAGGCCAGAAGAGGGCACCAGATCTCATTACAGATGGTTGTGAGCCACCATGTGGTTGCTGGGAATTGAACTCAAGACCTCTGGAAGTACAGCCAGTGCTCTTAACCTCTGAGCCATCTCTCCAGCCCGGGATAGACTAATTTTTAGCCGGTCCCCCACACACACAGGTCATGGTGCTGGGGGTCAACCTCGAGTTTTGCAGATTGGTCAGGGGTTGTAGTGGTTCCTAGTTCTCTAACGTTGATGCAGTCTCAGCATCAGGCTATGTGGAGGTGAGCTTAGCACGTTGGTGGTGAAACACCCTGGTTCCTAGGTGTACTGGTCTGCCTTCTGCCCACATCACTAAACCAGGAGCCAGCCTCCCCAAGCACTGCAGGACGAGGATGTCCTCTTCCCGTGCAGGGCCGCTTCCCAGCAGCTGTGGCACCGAAGATCATTGGGGAAACCCCTTAGGTCTCCTGGCTGGAGGCTGGCTGTGGGAAGGAGGACTTTCTGGGCAGAGGTAGGAGCTCTGTGGGATGTGTCCTGAGGATCCGGTCCTGCCACCAAACCTCAGAGCTCAGAGCCAACTCTCAGATCCTTACTTCGCCTAGAAAAACTGGTGCATGGTGAACCAGGCCTCAGAGCCATTCACAGAACTGGCCAAGCTGGGGAAGGGATGTTGGCCACGGAGACAAAGTTGTCCCCTGTAGAAGCTTCTTCCTGCTGCTCTCTGATTTCAGTGAGACATTCTACCACAGGGGATGGCCTGGGTTGGGCACATCGGTAGCAGGACAGAAGGCAAGTCTGGACAGGTGGACAGCGGAGCTAGGCTGTGGGGTGGGGTGCGCATACTAGTCATAGGGAGTGGAGACAGAGGTGGAACCCAGGTAAAGGTCAAGGCTTGGAGAATGGCTGCTGCAGACGGGCTGCCCTTATTAGGGGACTGCTTCTGAGAAGTGAGGAGACAGACGCTGGGCTGGGCTAGGTCACGTCTCAGCCATGGGGCTGGGGAAGAGCTAGCGGGTGGTGAACAACCCCTTGTGAGGTCATTGCTTGAGGAAAGGAAAGCAGAGGCACTGAAGGAAGCAGGAGGGATTCATGTTAGGTGACAAGGAGGCCAGGTAATGGCAGGTCAGGAATCTTGATTTGTGCTGCTCCTGAGGAGGGAAGGAGAAAGCCACAGCAGCCAGCCTTGTCCCCAGAGAGAGGGACTTTGAGTCAGAGGAGGTGGCTGGGGAAAACTGTAGCCTCAGCTTGGGTTTGGGGAACTCATAGCCAGGGAAACCACCTAGGCTGTATCTGGATGTTCTTCAGTTGTTCGTCTATGGCATGGGGAGAACCTCCTTGGTCCATATTTATCGATGACAACCCAAACATGAAGCCTGGAGACTCCCCATATGTGTTTCTGCTCGAGTCCTGGGGAGCTGAAAGAAAACACAGCTGTGACATGAGCTGAATGGGGTGGGAAGGGGGTGCCTGCACTTGAGAACACAGTGGCACTTCAGGATGCCAAAAGCCTGCTGAGACCCACAGTAACTGAGGGGCATCTGACTGTGCCTTCTCTGAGGCCCTGGGATAAATTCCTCTCTCCGCCTTACTTTCCTGATCTCAGATCCCATCTTTCTGTCCCTAAGTCACTGTACACATATTTATCAAGGGTCTTCTGCCTGCCCTGCTTTTCCTGTGCATTCTACAGTGAGCAAACTGTGGGTCCTTGGGCCGCTCCTTCCCCCAAAAGAAAACTCACAAGAAAATAGCCCCGACTCAAGGAAGCCCATACAGCTGTGGGAACCCACAGAAGGCATCACACCCAGTCCAAGGGAGGCAGGTTCTGTGGATCCTGAGCTGGAAGAGCCAGTTGGCATTTGCCAGGGAGAGCCACGAGGGCAGGTCCAGTAACTATGTGCATGGTGTGCTGGAGACATGCCAGCAGGCTCAAAGGAAGCCACGTGCTAAATCTTCAGGGACTACTCTGCAAGACTGCTTGTTTCGTACATTAAATAGTTAATTTACACAAACATATAATTAACTAAATTATTTGAAAAACAAAAGTGATATATAGTCACTTGCTAATTATTACTGCATTTTGCTATTATCTGTGCTCTTCAAAGTACTAACATCTACTGTCTCTTCAAGGGGGAGAGAGCACATAATTGTGCATGGCTGTTCCTCTCTCTCTCAGTCTTCATTCAGTGACATCATGTTGCCATCTCAAAAGGCCCAGGTGAAACTGACTATCACTACATGACATAGCTTAATTGGCTGAGGTCCAGGGGCTCTCAAGACACACCCAGCAGGCCAAATCCAGCCTGCAAGCTAAGAAAGGCTTTTATTTGGGCCTGTTAACACAGGCCTGTAATCCTAGGTACATGGGAGGCTGAGACAGGAGGATTGACAGTTTAAGACTAGCTTGAACTACTGAGTGAGTACAAGACCAACCAGGGCAATTTAGTGAGGCCTTGTTTCAGAATGAAATAAAAGGTGGGCTGGGCCCATAGCCTTGTGGTAGGGAACTTGCTTATCCAGCATGAATAAAGCCCTAGGTTCAGTCCTTAATACCAAACAGACACACGAAGAAATACAATAAAAGAGAGGGGCTAGCAGGGTGGCTCCGTGGCTCCGTGGGTGACAATACTTGCTGTGCAATCCTGCTGAGCTGGTTGATTTTTATTCCTGGAATCCATGTAAAGATGGAAGGAGAGAAATGCCTCCCTAAAACTGTCCTCTGACTGACTGCCACATGAATGACACACACCAACACCAACTCTATCTCCATTCCAAAGTAAAAAAGGAGGTCTGGGCACGGTGGTGCACGCCTAACACATGGGAGGTAGAGGTAGGTGGATCAGGAATTCAATGCCAGCCATGGTTACACGGTAAGTCTGAGGCTAGCCTGAGCTACAAGAGACCCTGATTCAAAAAACTGAGTGAGATGAGGCTCAAGATACACACACACACACACACACACACACAGAGAGAGAGAGAGAGAGAGAGAGAGAGAGAGAGAGAGCACATAATTTTCCACGTGTGGAGACACACATCTGCAGAGGCAGGATGACCTAACCAGGGGTTCAAGGCCAGTTGGGTCTACTTAGCAAGTTCCACACCAGCCAGCATTACATAACAAAATCCCATCTCAAAAAGATAAATCCCCTCAAAGAACCAAAAGGGCTTTTTATCAAGCCAGACAAATTGAGGTTGATTCCTGAGGCCCAAATGATGGAAGAAAGAACTGACTTCAGGAAATTATTCTCTGACCTCCTCAAGTGTGCTAGGGCACAAATCACTCACACACACACACACACACACACACACACACACACACACACGTCACAGAAAAAAAAATTACAGGCTAGCAAAATGGCTCAGTTTAAAGGTGCCTGTTGCCAAATCTAATGACCTTCATTCAGTCCCTGGAACTCAAATGATGAAAGGAGAAAGACGGACTACGGAAAGTTTGTCCTCTGACCTATGGACACCTATGTATAACCCCCCTTACGTGCATACAGATAAGAAATAAATGTTAAAAAAAGTCACATCACTGAGTAATTTGTTAAAGTTTTAACAGGTCTTTCTTAAATTGCTTTTTTCTCTTACTTGTATGTAAACGAAAGTATCACTCAGTATTCATTGAACTACACTCAGCTGGTGTCATCAGTAACTGTTGAATTGGACCATAATCCAGCAATGTCCATAGTTGGTCAGATTCTTGAGTTGCAACCAGAGGTTGGCTGCAGACACAAGGGCTAGCAAAAATTAAAGAAAATGTTCTATAGAGTATTGTTTTTGTTTTGTTTGTTTTGTTTTTGGCTAGAGTCTTGGTATGAAGTCCAGGCTGACCAGGATCTCATCATGTAGCCCAGGCAGCCTCATATTGTGGTGACCCTACTCCCAAGTGTTGAGAGTAGAGTTGTCCACCGCCATCTGGTATCTGCAAGGCAAATGACTCCAAAAAACTTAAACTACACTGGATATTTTAGTACTATTGTAAATTATGCACGATTTCATATTCTTTATGCCAGTAAAATTTCACAGCGAACATCTGTACACATGTATGTACGTATATTTAAAACACAGAATTGCTAAAAGCATTCACAGAGAGGCATATGGCTCTGGACAAGAGGGTGAAGAGGGAGTAAGGATGTTCACGGTACCACGGGGAAGTTGTGGGGCTAGTGCAATGAGACAGCTGTGGAGGGACTTGTGAGCAGCGGTAAGGAGACAGACACCATCCTGAAGGCCATGGAGAAATGTAGGAGGATTAGAGCATCAATGAACTCATCTCATTTTTGTTTAAAAGACTATGCTAACACTATACGAAGATTGGATTTCTGGGGACAGACTATGAGGGACTAAATTAGTGCAAGGAGGGAGAGCAATAGGAAATGTGTAAGGGCACTGACTATAGCCAGCATGGTGGTAAATTCTGACAACTTGACACAATCTGGAATCTCCTGGAAAGAGCATTAATTGAGGAATTGTCTAGATCAGGTTGGTCCCTGGGGAGCTGTCTTGAGTGCCTTAGCTACTGTGGGAAGACACAGTCCAGTGTGGGTTGCACAATTCCCTGGGCTTGGGGTCTTGGCCTATATAAAAGGAGAAAGCTAAGCACAGGCAAGCAAGCGGCCCAAGGTGTGTTCCTGTCTCTGCGCTTGGCTGTGGATATGGCGTGATCAGCCACCTCTGGCTACTGATGCTGTAACTTCTCCATGGCGATGGACTGTCACCTAGAATTGTGAACTAAAGCTCTTCCTCTCCTGTTACTTATTGTCTGGATATTTCATCCTGAAGGTGTTTCCTCCAGGGCACTTGGGTGGAGCTAAAGTTGGATGATAGTCCTTGAGGCCTAGTGACAAAGAACTGAGCTCCCGCTCCCTCGTGTGGGTGTCTGTGTACACTGGAGACTGAATCCAGGACCTTGTGCACGCTGAACTTGTGCCATACCACTGAGCTACACCTCTAATCTCTCAGATACACATTTTAAAAGAACAGAGCTCCTTTGTTTACCTGTATGAAATAAAAGAATTAAAAAAAAAAAGATTTTTAGAGAAGAGAGAAGTGCCTTTCTTATAGGAGTCCTGGCTGGAGAGGTAGGCAGGACACAGAGCGGGGGTACAGGACTGGGGGGTGTTACAGTGATCTGGGAGCTTCCTGTCTTGACAGCTCAGCAGGTCACAAAAACTGGCAAGAGACTCATCTCTTACCCTAAAATGACCCTGTTCAGGAAGGGACAGAGGTGTGCAGACTGTAACTTCCACGCTCATCTCTCCGGCTAGATAGGCTGTGTTGCACGCTTGAGTCTGTGTGTGTGCACAGGATATCACTGTGCACATAGCTGGTGTGGCCCCAGCTGGGAAGGGTACCTGTAGGATGAGGCAGAGGCACCGTGAATGAGCAAACAGTACTTCCCAGAGTACGTGGGCAGGGGTACGGGTATGTCACTGAAAGAGGGGAGCCTGGGGAGCCACCAGAGGAGGAGGCCTGAGCGGTGGCAGAGAATACGTGTGAGCATCGATGCCAGCTTGTTTCTCAAAGGGCCTGGCTGGTACAGCTGGCAGGAGCTGAACACCCGAAGTCTGTGGTGAGGATGGCATCTCTCCTGTTTATTCCTTAAGCCCCAGGTGGCTCCCACACCCGGTCCATGAGAGGGCCTACACAGGCTAGAGAGCGTACACAGGCTATAGGCCACAAGCAGGCAGGCCTAGAGCCGTGAGAGTGAAAGGTGGCGATGGCGTCTGAGCTCCGTCTTACCCTTCTGCAGATACTGTCTGTTCTGTGGGAATACAGAGAGAGCCTCCGGTTGCCCATGTACTTGCTTGGAGCGAGGTTTCCGCACTGGCTTGTGCTGTGTGCACACACCACAAGTGGTTACGCTGGCCCCTGCCCTAGTGCCTGGGGCCTGCTTCTGCCTTCCTGTCTTGCTTCGTGATGCCCGAAGTGGGGCAAAGAGTCTGGGCCAGGAGCCAGGAAGTGTGGACTACTCCGGGCTATCACACAGTGACTGTCAGCGGTTTCTTTTCTTTCCCACTCTAAAAGCTAGAGGGGCAGTAATCGTGACCTTCAGGGTCACCATACAATCCTGTTGAGCTGTGATTGGTATATGGGAACTTAGGAAGACTGAATCCTTGGGCTTCCATGGTGGATGGTGGCATCCCTTGAGTCATTTAATTGAAGGATTTAGGGGCTACAAGCGGGTAGCGATCACTGGAGGACTTGTACTCTGCTGAACAATGTGTTCAGCCTTTTGGAGATGGGAAAGATTAGCGAGCTGGGGCTGGGCTTCAAAAACAAATCAGCAATGTGACAGGTTAAGACCTGCCAGCGGTGAGGCTGGGAAAGTCTCCCCACCCATCCCTGCCCCCAGGCCCCGTGGGGTGGGGGATGTTGAACAATAGTGCTCCCCAGTTGAGAAGCCTGGACTAGCATCTCTCTCTCTCTCCCTCCCTCCCCCACCTCCACACTAGCTTGTTCCCTTCTAGGCTCTCACACTTTGGGAGCTGAGAGGTTTCATCCTGAGGCTGTATGTAGGCTTAGCCAGCGCACACAGGGACAGCTCTGAAGTCAACAAAACGAGCCGTGAAGCAGGCACAGGTAATGTAAAGTGGATTAAAACAAACAAACTGGGAAGCCACGCGAAGGTGTGTGGGCTGGCCTGGAAAGAGCCAAGTGTTCCCTAAGAGGAGGACCCCGGGGCTAAGGCCAGGCTGGCTAGTCCCTCAAGGCAAGGGGGAGGTTCCTGCAGGGATCCTCTGCCAAAGGAGTCAGCATAGATCATCAGCAGGGGTGATAGTACCAGCCTCGTGGGGATGTAGATGGGGAGTCTGGGGGTGAAGAGTTGCCCCCCCACTTTGGGAGCTCACAGAGGCTTCCTAGTGAGAACTTACTCAGGGTCAGAGAATCTGAGCTTGCTTTACACAGCAAGGCTGCATAAGGAGATGATTTGGTCACAGGCGTGTTTACCAGGTGTTTGGAAGGGTCTACACTTGTCTGTATGGTGTGCTTTGGTCTTGCAAGGGGACGGTCTTTTGCCTCTCCCCTTGGTATATTATAAAAAATCCTTGCCAGGTGGTGGTGGCGCATGCATTTAATCCCAGCACTCGGGAGGCAGAGGTAGGCGGATCTCTGTGAGTTCGAGGCCAGCCTGGGCTACAGAGTGAGTTCCAGGAAAGGCGCAAAGCTACACAGAGAAACCCTGTCTCGAAAAACCAAAAAAAAAAAAAAAAATTCTTTTGACTAAATGAAGGGGCTTTTGGGTATTGACCCAGGCCCTCCCAAAGCTATCCTGTGTTTCTGTCTTCTTTTCATCCTCTAGGTCTCTTTCTGATATTTTCTTATTCCCCTCTCCTCCACCTAAGAACCCTTCTGAAGGTGGGAGCTGGGACCCCATGCCCCTCACCTACATCCCCCCATTTGTCCTGAGGGCTTAAGCTGGTTCACCTCCATTACCTTAGGGAAGAAAGAGGGGCGACCTGGGCCAGGTTGAGAAGAACTAACAGTCTGAAAGTGGAGTGAGGAGCATTTGATAGTCTCCCCACTTCTCTCAGGAACTTGGAGCAGCTGTGAATTCATGCAGATGCCCAAGACACCCTCCTCACCCCACTCACAGACAGACTACTCTCCAGGACAAACTATTTCTCTCCCACTGAGGGCAGAGGGAACTCAGGTCTTTCAACATTCAATTATTGCGCACTTGCTGCATTCCTTGTGAAGGAGGAATCCTGGGATCACACATCCCTGTCCCCAGAGAACTCAAAGGCCCAGTGTCCTTAAAAGGCAGCCTGCTCAGGCCTTGTCACGCCTGGATCCCCCAACAGTTCAGTGAGCTGGAGTCAGCTCCTGCAGATTACACCAGAGATTGCAGGGGCCTGGGGCAGCCTGGTCTCTTGACCATGCCAGGGGTTCAAGTTGAGAGACCCGGCTGCAGAGGGAAGGGGTAAGGTCAGACTCACGTGCTGGCAATCTAGGCAGAACTCTGGGCTTAGAGCCTACTGCCCGGGGATGAGTGTATAACTAACACTCCAGCACTGGCCCCAGGGGATGGGCAGCAGACTCTTGGTCAAAGGGCTCCCATCTAGCACCAAAAGTTACCAGGCACTTACCATACTCCTTACCAACTCGATCCACTCCTCCAGCACTGATGATAGGTCTTGTACTAAAAGTCACCAGTATTAATGAGAAGGCTGATCTGGATTCAAACTCACATGCGCCTGTCTCCAAAGCCTGAGCTATGAAGGGCTCATCACACAGACAGGGGAGTCCCCCTGAAGGACACCTCAAACCAGCCCTAGCATAGGCCCCTGTTTTTTTCTACTTCTCTGTTCTGTTACTCCATTATTCATTCATGGAGGGAGAGAGAGAGAGAGAGAGGGAGAGAGAGAGAGAGTCTAGGCATTGTTGTAGACGTAATTCTAAATGGTCTTATTAAATAAGAAACACAGAGCCAAATAAAGAGTTAAAAGCCCAGAGATGGAGCAGTAGCCAAGAGCTAAGACCACCTTATCTTACCACTCACTGCTGTCCTTCCCCTGAGAGAGAGACCTTCTTCCTGTGTCCGGTCTTTTTATTGCCTTTCTGTTCTGCCTTCTCATTGGCTGTAAACCCAAGCACGTGACTTCCTCATCACTGCCTGTTTCTTGCACCCTTGCACGAGGGATCCGTCAATGTGACTGCTCTCCTGTTCCAATTAACTTGGCAGCCCAAACTGTACCCATATTAGGTTCTTCCCCAGGGGTCAAAGTTTTTAGCCAGGTGTGGTAACACTCACCCTATAATCTCAGCACTTGGGAGGGGCCAGCCTGGGCTACATGAGGCCTTGTCTCAGAAAAACAAAAAGATAAACAAAAAGCTTTATTGTAGGGAACTCCTGAAATTGATTTAGGTAAAAGTCTAAGGAGGGCTGAGGATGTAGCTCAGTTAGTAGAGGGGAGTCAAGGTCACACATTCAAGGTCATCCTTGGCTGCATAGCAAATTTGAGGCAAGCCTAGGCTACATGAGATCTGTCTCAAAATTAAAAAAAAAAATCATGGGAAAAATCAGACTGTGAAAGATAACTTGACAATGGAGGACCAGACTGACATCATGAATGCCACTTTGTAATCCTCAGGCCACAGGTTTGTGCAGCTACCACCCCATCAAAACCTCTCCACAGCAAATGGAGACAACGGATGGACTGTGCAGAGCCCGGCCCCGGCAGGCACACCTACATCAGCGCCCCTGCATCTGTGGCTCAGGGACATCAAGGAAGAGGGGCAGAGGGATGTGAGAGCTGGAATAGCTGGACGTCTGCAGAGAAACTGTCTTCCCTAGAAATGGCTGCAGAACCCAGGTCGGAACCACGGCAGTATCAACGGGCAGGTTAATGTGAAAGGGAAAACCTCATGGGGTCCCACCCTAGACGAAGAACGTTAGCCAACTAATGGCATCTGGGAGAAGGAGAATCAGCCTCTCCCAGGAACGAGCCCCCTTATTGGTTATCCAGTGCAGAGTGGTCAACCCTGGAACCATATACACACCAAAAACAAAAATAGACTCAGCAGGTTGTAGTTATATCTATTACATATATACATATATATATATTACATATATATATGTATTAAACATATTAAAAATAAAATTCCTGGGGTTGGAGAGATGGCTCAGCAGTTAAGAGCACTGGCTGCTCTTCCAGAGGACCCAGGTTCAATTCCCAGCACCCACCTGGCAGCTAACAACTGTCTGTAACTCCAGTTCCCTGGGATCTGATGTCTTCACACCAATGCACATTAAATAAAGTTAAATAAATTATTTAAAAAATAAATAAAAATAAAATAAAATTCCTTTACAATAACAGAAGAGGAGAGAGAGAGAACACATCTTGGGGGTTGGATTGATAGCTCAGTGGTTAAGAGCACACACTGCTCTTGCAGAGAACCAAGTGTAGTTTCTTGCACACATATAAAGTGGTGTCTTAGGGTTTTTGCTGCTGTGAAGAGACACTGTGACCATGGCAACTCTTTTTTTTTTTTTTTTTTGAGACAGGGTTTCTCTGTGTAGTTTTGGTGCCCTGGATCTTTCTCTGTAGACCAGGCTGGCCTCGAACTCACAGAGATCTGGCTCTCCCTCCCAAGTGCTGGGATTAAAGACGTTCACCACCACCGCCCGGCCCATGGCAATTCTTTTTTTTTTTTGGTTTTTCAAAACAGGGTTTCTCTGTGTAGCTTTGCGCCTTTCCTGGAACTCACTTGGTAGCCCAGGCTGGCCTCAAACTCACAGAGATCTGCCTGCCTCTGCCTCCCAAGTGCTGGGATTAAAGGCGTGCGCCGCCGCCGCCGCCGCCGCCGCCGCCGCCGCCACCACCACCCGCCCGGAAATTCTTATAAAGAAAACATTTAACTGGGATGGCTGGCTTACAGTTCAGAGGTTCAGTCCATTATAATCATGGTGGGGAGCATGGCAGCATGCAGGCAAACATGGTGCTGACTATATCTTTTTTTTTTTTTAATGCAATAGCCAACTTTATTCAGAGCATCAGACAACTTATTCTCTGGGGGTTAAGAGGAGTCATATGAGTAAAGTGTCTAATCACAAGGGCGAGTCGTACATGATGAGCAAGCTGCAAAAACATGTTTGTCTACAGAAGCATATAAACAAATAAAAATAGACAGTTGCAGTGAATGATCTAAAGTAAACTCATTTTTTCCTTATTTGTTTGTTTATTTTACATACCAACTACAGTTTCCCCTTCTTCCTCTCCTCCCATTCCTTTCCCTCACCTCCTTTCTACACGCCCCCATCCATTCCTCAGAAAGGGCAAGGTCTCCCATGGGAGTCAACAAATACCAAGTTGAGGCAGGACCAAGTTCCTCCCCCTGCATCAAGGCTGAGCAAGGCATCCCACCTTAGGGAGTAGGTTCCAAAAAGCCAGCTCATGTGCCAGGGACAGATCCTGGTCCCACTGCCAGGGGCCCCACAAACAGACACACAACTGTCACCTACATGCCAAGGGCCTAGGTTGGTCCCATGCAGGCTCCCTAGCTGTCAGTCTAGAGTCCGTGAGCTCCCACAAGCTCAGGTTAGCTGTCTCTGTGGGTTTCCCCACCATGATCTTGACCCCCTTTGCATATATAACCCCCCTCCCTCTCTTCAACTGGACTCCCTGGAGCTCGGCCCAGTGCTTGCCTGAATCTGCTCCCCTTAGTTACTGGA
>CABHPQ010160730.1:50111-61062 GCA_902168405.1 Peromyscus aztecus | reverse complement strand
TCCAGAGCACCAAGCTGAGCGAGATAAAGAGAACCAAAGGACATTTTTATCCTGTCAAAGATCACCTGGTGGGACCCGGAGTAAACAGACCCCAGGGGAGCCCGCCGCCGCCACTGCTTCTCTCCCTCAGTTCCCAGGCCTCCTGCTTCTGCAAAGCCTCCTCTGCTCCCAGCTTCGGTTCCCAAGGGCAGGGGGAGTGAACACACCCACCAGGCAGAACCCACCGTCACCCAGATGAGAAGCAAGTCATCATGAAGGGGCTTGGGGGCTGGCTGGCAGGGAGAAGGCAGAAGACCCTGCATAGAAGGAGAGTCCAGCAAGTGTTCCAAGACGGAATCACCCAAATCTGAAAAGCATTCCTACCTTGCGCCTCTGGGTGTTGCCATGAGTCCACAGCAGGATGTTAAACTCACCTGACAGAGGCTCCATTGAGACTTATTAACTTTTAATGCAGAACAGCCAAGGCTGCTTAAATATTTAAGAGTCCAATTCATCACTTGAAAGGCCAGTTAGGGCTGCGGGGAGGTGCCAGGCTTCTGGGATCTTCGTAGCTGGGATTTCAGCAATTGTTGAGCCTTGCAGAAGCTCACTAACCATGTAATTATTTGTAATATCACTTCATGTTTTGAACACCTACTATGCGTCAGACACACTGCATGATGAGATTTATATGCACGATGTCATTTCAGCTCCAAAATAACTCTGAGAAATTAATATATTACATGCATGCATATGTATCCATATATGCAAAAGAGGCTCAAATTTATACAATATATTTATAAGAATGGTTCAGAGAGGCAGACAGGTATACCTAAGATCGCTCAGCTACTAGCTGGTAGAGACAAAACCTAAACCCAAGTCTATTAAACTTAAAAACCCAGTTTTTAAAGATTTGTTTTAAATGTGTGTGTGTGTGTGTGTGTGTGTGCATGTGCATGCGCGCACACCCGCGTGCACATGTACATGCACATGAGTGCAGATGCCCACAGAGGCCAGAAGAGGGTGCCAGTCCCCTGGAGCTGGACTGTGAATAGCTGCTGAGGATGCTGGGAAACAAACTCTGACTTCTGCAAGAGCAGCCACTGCTCTTACTTACCTGCTTAAGGAAACTCTGGGCGGTGTGACTGCCACAGAAATACCCACCTGGGTTCTTGGCTGTGACAAGAGACGTCACGTGTGGAGTCAATCCCTAGATGATATCACTAGAGACCACACCCCTAAGAAACAAAAAATAAAAACCTGCTGCTTTCCTGGGGGGAACCATCTCATTGGCTTGCTGGGAGAAGGCAGGGCCCCATCCATCTCTAAAATTAAGATTCTGTGATCAGTCAATGATCTTCTATCATATGAAACCAGATCAAGTATAGATCCAACCACCTGGGTGTGGCTCAGTGGCTGAGTGATTTGCCTTGCATGTATAAGGCCTTGGGTTCATGCCTTGGTACCATGAGAGAAGAGATAAGAGAGGAGGTTAAAAAAAGACAAAGAGAGATGAGAAGGAAGAAGAGAGACAGAAGGGGAAGAAGAAAAAAGATTTAAAAAAAAAAAAGACTCTAAGCAAGCCTAAGCTACATAGTAAGTTTGAAATCAGCACAGGCAACTTAGTGAGACCCCAACTCAAAGTAAAAATTAAAACACTTTCATCCAAGAGTCCATAGGTTTGATTCCCAATACCACAATCAGTAAAAACCTGGTGCTGTGGGATGTTCTGTATGGCAAATGTGTTGCTAATAAAACACTGATTGGCCAGTGGCTAGGCAGGAAGTATAGGTGGGACTAACAGAGAGAATAAAAAGAACAGGAAGGCAGAGGGAGTCTCTGCCAGCTGCCAGCCAGGACAAGCAGCATGTAAAGATGCCGGTAAGCCACGAGCCATGTGGCAAGGTATAGATTTATAGAAATGAATTAATATAAGATATAAGAACAGTTAGCAAGAAGCCTGCCACAGCCATACAGCTTGTAAGCAATACAAGTCTCTGTGTTTACTTGGTTGGGTCTGAGCGGCTATGGGACTGGCAGGTGAAAGAGATTTATCCTGACCGTGGGCCAGGCAGGAAAACTCTAGCTACAACCTGGTGCAATTGTTTGATAAGAAGTCCCTTTCATTCACCTCTGTGGGGATCTGAGGAGTCTGCCAGAGCTCAGGTTGCAGGTGGGGCCTCACCAGGCCATCCCTGTCCCACCACCAGCTAATGACTCCATACAAGTCCAAGGCGATGTTAATATAAACTGGAAAGAACCACAGGGAAGCTTTTTCTAGCAATTATTTTTAATGTTTATTCTGATCTGGTAAATCCGATCAAAAGCACACTTCACCCCACACCCCACCCTTTCCCTCTCAGCTGCGTTCCAAGCATCCCAGTAGCTCAGCACAATGTCCCCAAACTCCATCTCTGGCTGTCCTCAGTCTACATCATCTCCAGTATCCCGTGGTGCCTTCCGGCAGGAGAGGCAGGAAGTGAGGTCCTTCCAATGTTCTTCTGAATGAGTCCCTGGGCTGTCCCATTGCCACGCCACAGATAGTATGTCTTCCTCTTTTTTTGATGCCATTTATGTCTTGCATTTCCAAAGATGAGCTGCAGGCAGGAAGATATTTCTAAGCTGGAACTTAACCGTAGAGATGGAGAAAAAAAAAGAAGAGGAGGATGCTGTGGGAAGAGTTCAGGGTGCTGACCTCAACCACCAAGACATAGCGGGCTGTGCAGTTCCCCTTGGGCATGCATGGCCCTCTGGGCCTTCATTACTGAGCAAAGCAGACACCAGGAGCAGAAGCCCCATCCTGAGCCTGACTCCAATGCCCCCTCCCAAGCCTGCTGTGGCCGCTCAAGGGTCACAGGGGACAGCAGTTGTGCAATCATGCTGGTGGCCCTGGCAAGGTCTTATGTACCAGAAGGACATAACAGTGCAGGGATGTCACAGCTGCTCATCACTCGCTAGCTACACCCCACTCAAATGCTCCACCCTGTCAGGTCCAAAAGAAACTGGGGAAAAATGGCTAACTGTGGTGCTTATTAGCATACCTTATCTGCTGGCCTCCAGGCTGGCTCAGTACCTGTGGCTCCTCTCAGCTCTTCTCATCCCTGTCCTAAACTTCTCCAGCCCATGGTCTTCCCTTCTCCCAGCTTTTCGTGTCTACATAACCCTGCCATTTCGGCCATGCTCAATCTTGGTCCGCTTGCCCCCTCTCTCTTGCCCCTCTCTCTTGCCCCCCCACCCCTCTCTCTCTTGCCCCTCTCTCAGTCCTCCTCTCTAGCTCCCAACCCCCCATGGAGGCCCAGTTCACCCTGCTGGCCAAGTTCAGCTCACTTTCTCTCCCTGCTCTGGCCTCTCCCAGATGCCTCTGGAGTTACTCTTCCTCATATCTACAATCAAAACTTTCTCAACTATACCTTGGAGAGGCCATGTCTTCACTTTATTATACACACCCATGAAGACGCTCCCCAGCAACTCCCTGGCCCCACCCCAATCGTCAGCCCACGGTCACTGGCTAAGTCCTTCCTGTTTGAAAGCAAAACCTTCAAAACTGTGAATGTGTGCATCTGTTTGCTCTGAGTGACCTTTTATATTTTTCCTAATCCTTGTTTGTTTGGTGTGTGCTGGGAATTGAGCCCCGAGGCAGACATGTGCTGGGCAAACACTCCAAGGCAGAGCCCCATCCAGCTGTCTTCGCATTTTTTTAATTTTGAAAGGTGACCTTACGAAGTTGCCCATGCTGAACTCACTCTGTAGCCCAGATGGGCCTTGAACCTGTGACTTTCCTGTCTCAGCTCCTGGAATAGCTGGAATTAGAAACTTGCTCATCAGGAACACTTTTTTGCTTGTTTGTCCCCTTCAAAGGGCTGTGTGCTTGTTTTCACATGCAGAGTATGACAAGCAGCTTATGTTTGCAGACGGCCACCAACATAGCCAACGTGCTTTTCTACGGAGCATAGACCTGGCTTTGACACAAGAGATTTATTTTATATTTAACTTTTTTTAAAAAGTGGCATTCATTTATTTCAGAAGTTCCCCTAAGCCCCCACCCCTAGCTAAGAAGCTATTGACAGCTAATAGTTTCTGGTGGGGGAGTCCACTTTCTTTAAGGCTGTGTGGCTCCTGGTGGGTTGACCGTGTTCCCAGTGGACGTCCTCACACTCAAGAGTATTCGGGCAGTACAAACTGAACTCTGGATTTGTGAAAAAAAAGAAAAGAAAGCCAGGTTTGGGGGATAAAGAGAGAATCTGGGAGGAGTTAGGGGGAGGAGAGAGGGTGGTTATGACCAAAATATATTGTACGCATATATGAAATTCTCAAGGAGTTAATAAAAGTATTTTTATTTTATGTATATGAGTGCTTTGCCTGCATGCATGCCTGGTGCCCATGGAGGCCAGAAGAGGGTATTGGATCCCCTGAAACTGGAGCTACAGATGGTTATGAACTGCCATTTAGGTGCTGGGAATTGAACCCAGGTCTTCTGTAAAAGTCACCAGTACTCTCAACTGCTGCTCCATCTCTCCAGCTCCCACAAATAGGATATATTTTCTAATTTACCTGCTTGTCCTCTACAGCCTTAGAGCCAACACTATTAGCTCTTTAATGAGGACCCAGGGGAGCTCAGGGCCTCAAGCTGGGATGATGAGTTGAGATCTCTTCAAAGGCTTTAGTGCCCCTTGTAAACACAGCCCCACGGCTCAGACCAGTCTAAGTCTCCCCTGCCTCCCACAGGATCCGTTCCTAATCCATAGATGTGGAGCATTGGGAGTGGGGAGCAAATCAGGGTGAGCCAGAATATAAGGGGCCCACTGTGACTCACAGGTCCCTCTGTGCCTGGACTGGGCAGTGAGCAGCATGTGACAGTCACGTAGAAGCCAATAGATAGTGCCCTCGCCAGCTTCTAAAAGGCCCATGGCGTGGGCATGTCTTGCAGGACCAGCTCTTCCGGGTTCCTGTGATTCCCCCTCCATGCTACAACCTTTGTCTGCTCAGGGTGTGAGTACATCCTTCAGCTTTCTCACAGCTGAGCCATCCATGCCTTGACACCCAGCCTCGGCCCCGTGAGAAGAAGTCCAGGCTGAGGGGCCGAAGGGCTATAAAGTGTCCCTTTCAGCTTGAAACTAGGATCCCAAAGAAAAGCGCAGATGTCAGCCTCGGTGGACATTACAATGGAGTTGGGGCAGGGCTAGTCAGGAGGGCAGAAGCCTCTCTTCTCCCAACCTACTCAGGGAATTTCTATGTTCACTAAGCATGTCCAGTGGCCAGCCTGGAGCCACATCATGGAGGACTAGACTGGAAAGCCTATGGGAGGGATGGCGTTGAGGAAGGACCCTAAGGAGCTACCCAGTGAGGCCTGGGGACCAGCCAGTGTGCGCAGCAGCAGAGACAACACCACGCGACCGCCCACAGCAACCTGAGGGGCTCTTCCAGAGGCGTCCACTCAGGTGAAGCCAGATCCTTGACTCTATCACAGGAGGGAGTTTCTGGATGAGCCAGCATGAAGCAGCATTAGGGTTTATTAAAAGAAGAAATTTCAACGTAAATTTAACCACAGGCTTCATAGACAGGTGCTCTGAAAAGGAGCAAGGCTGCACATGAGCTGAGACCCTCTGCCTCACCCTCCCATGATAGAGACCCTTGAACTGAGAGCCGAACTGAGCCCTTCCTTCCTCAAGTTGCCTTTGTTATGCATTTTGCCACAGCACTGAGAAAACTAACTACTACACCTACTTTTTTTTCCTTTTTTTTTTTTTTTTTTAATGTATCTTTGGTTCCTAGTCACTCAGTGGGCAGGGGGCAGGGAGGAGTCGCTGTAAAGACAAGGCCTCTGAAGTCAGAGGGACATGGGGTCAAATTCTACTTCCTAGCCATCTGGCGATCACATCTCAGAGGAGCATCTGCGTTCATTGGAGTTTGACCAATCCCACCCCAACCCCACCAGGGAAACGAGTCCCTTTGAAAGGCTACTCCCATATGATTCTGGGGAGGACTAAAAGAAGTAATAGGCAAAAGGGTTTGCACACTCCTGGTCTACGTGGGACCTTTGGAGGAGGAAGTGGGGTTGTAGGGAGACAGGCAGATAGACAGGCTGACAGGTAGCCCTTGGGATCACAAGCCTCCTCCTCGGTTGCTGCAGTAATGTGTATGGCTCTGTGCGTGGCCTGTCCCAGGGTGTTTAAAAGACAAGCCAATGAGGTCTTCAGGTCACGGTGGGGTCTTATGCTGTCAACTTTTGGAGGCGTGGGAAGGAGCCTTCCTGGCTTTTCCTCCAGTTCAGCCCAGTAGCCTTTATGAGGAACAAGACTTTTCCTAACTCTAAGTGGTTCTGGGGTGCTCTCCCTGCCAAGAGAGAGGACAAGGACGAAGGGACAGCCCTAATTCAGCTAATAGCTCCTGCTGAACCACAGGCAGCCAACCCAGCCACTCTTGTCTCCTGGTAGGGATGAAGAAGGAGGAAGAAGGGACCACTATGTCCACTTTGTCCCAGGTGGCCTCCCTGCATATCATAGAATCCCAGGGCTGAGTGGTCCTGAGCATCAGATTCTCTGGTCCGGGGTCACCTCCTGGAAGCCTCCAGGGTCATCGGGTTGCAGAAGTGCCTGAGTGGGACAGAGGCAATGTGCTCAGAGCTGAGGCTAGGAGGACTGAGAGAGTGTCTATGCAGAGGCCTAGGTGTCCTAGAGGGACGGAATCCCAGCTCTAGGTCCCAGACAAGGCCACATCCAGTGCAGCCCGACCTCCTCGTATTTCAGAAAAGAAAGTCCGATTTCTGTGTGCACAATCCCGGTTTTTAAACATCGCTCACTCCCCACACCCTCCTTTCTCTCCTGTTTCTTTTCTCTCATTTCACGAAGTTTGTTTTCAGAAATCCTCCCAAGCCTGTGACATTTGCTTTCAGAGTTAGAATATTTTCTTTTTCTCTTTTCCAGAGTGAGGCTGCTGGCAGAGATTTCCTTGGGGTCCTGCCTGCCCTGCTGGAGGGGAAGGATGGGTGCATCCCTGGGTTTCAGAAAGCAACATTTACACAGCACCTACTGAGCATGCGTATACACACACACACACACATACACACACACACACACACACACACACACACACACTGAGACATGAGGCCACCATCTGCACTCAGCACTCAACAGATGAGCAGAAACCTGCCGTAGTCCAGCATCCGTGTGTGGCCACACAGCAAGTTGGGGTGGAACAGGTGAGGGGCATGAAGAAGGGAAAGCTGTAGGAGATGCTCCCCAAAGTCTCTCAGCCCCTTGGCCAATGCTGGAAGGTCATGGGGTGGAGACTTGGGGGGGCCAACCCCTGCCTCTGCAGGTACCTCTCATTTGCCTCATTTCTGCCCCCCTCTTCCCTTCTGAAGGAAAAAAGAGCAGATGCATAAGCCATCTCCTCTTCTCGGTGCAGGGTGGGGGGATCCGGACAGAATCAGGCCTCAGGGAGGGCTGCCATGATTGTTGCTGCCCCGATGTGTTTGGTTTGGTCCATGATCCTTCTTCATTACTGTCACCAGAAAACTTCTGTCTCCATCAGTCTCTCTCTCTCTCTCTCTCTCTCTCTCTCTCTCTCTCTCTCTCTCTCTCTCTTCCCTTATCCCCATGCCCCATACACTTCCTGCAGAAGCAAAGGCCTGAGAAGTTCCCAGCAACCAACTCTCCTGAATGGACTGTTCCTTTCCCACTGGTGCTCAATGAGTCAATATTTAATTGTGACACCCGGGGCCAGAGCCACTCTCCTGACTGAAGATGGCAAAGAAAGTCTGCTCTGGTGACATCTAATAGATAGAGGCAAGATTCATGCACCACGCAAAGCCCCACAAACATCCGTGCTGCAGCAGGAACCAGGAAACAGATGGGTGAAGCATCTTGTCCAAGGGCACACAGACACCCCAGGCGTTCAGCTCGGGCACAGGACTGCTAACGGTAACTCATCTGCCTTCCCATGGACTCACGACAGCCAGGACCGGCTGCCCAGAAACCAGCAATGCAGCCATGCAGCCATGCACCCGCCTGTGCGCTGCTGCAGCGCCTGCACGATACCACCCTTTGTGTCCAACACCTTACAGAAGATGCCATGGCAGAGGGGCTCAGTCAACAGTGGCGGTGAGTCTGTGGGGAAGCAGATCTGAGCATCAAGCCCAGCAGCCATGTGTGCCCAGAGCGGAAGAGGCAGGGCCAAGTGGTAGGTTCATCATCCGCTCACTCACACATTCACCCTGAAGTAACAAGGGAAAGATGGAAGCCTATGGAAGCTGGAAGGGAGAGGCCTGTGCTGGAGCCCTGAGCCCACAGGCAGGGCCCCAGCTCCCTCTCAGAAGGCCACCCTGAGGGGGTGTGAGCGGGGTCCTTGTTAAACCACAGCCTTGCCACTTGGAGACAGGGTCACTTCTGAGATTCCACAGACTAGGAAATCAGGCCACACCCTCCTGCAGCTCTCCCTCCAGGACAAAGTCTTAAGAAGTCATGGTTAACAGCTCCCAACTTCCAGTCCTGGCTAGGACTTAGCGCCTCTATACTCTTTGTTACTCTTGCGATGTTAAACTAAAGCTCACAATGTAAAACTTCCCACCAACTCCTGGAAAGTCGTGAGTCATATTTTCTGTATTTCTCTGAAGGCCCCTCAGGGAGTTTGTCTGAAGGTGTTTCTCTGCACTCCCCCATCCTCTCATGGTCATACAGCATGCTCTCTCTCCCTCTCTCTGTCTCTCTCTGTCTCTCTCTGTCTCTCCCTCTCTCTCTGTCTCTCTCTGTCTCTCTCTCTGTCTCTCTGTCTGTCTCTCTGTCTCTCTCTCTGTCTCTCTCTCTCTCTCTCTCTCTCTCTCTCTCTCTCTCTCTCTCTCTCTTCCTTAGTCTGACTCTTTTTTAAATCTGCTTGTTTATTTGCTTTGGGGTTTGTTTGTATGTTTGTTTTTGAGACAGGGTCTCATTATATAATCCTGCCTGGCCTAAAACTCATTCTGTAGACCAGGCTGATCTTGAACTCACAGAGATCCACTTGCTCTGTCTCCTGAGTGCTGGTACTAAAGGTATGTACCACCATGCCTAGCCTATTCTCACTCTTAATGAAGCTCCCATGTAGCACCCTAGAGACCCTCGACCTCATGCCAGCCACAGCCGCGTCAGGTTGGGGCACACCAAACCAACAGAGCAAAAAAAGGGAAGAAAGGCCATTCATGGGCCAGGAGGTAGAGGTGATGATTAGGAGCAGCTCATTGTTTACAGCCCACCCCTTACACCTAGGGTGTACCTCCTTACTATAGGGCATGCTCCAGCCTCATCACTAGACCATTGAATAAACCCACTTACGGGGTAAGAAGTACCTGAAGAGAACACTTGCTAAGATTAACAGACCATCCCACTCCACTAACCACCGTGGAAGGAGTCATTACATCGCTCCTGTCCAGGGAAGAAGCCAGTCACCTTCAGGATGATCCATAAGACCAACTCAACGGACACCTTGGCAACCACCTGCATGCAGTCCCCAGCCAGGTGACTCAGACATGGTGGTTAGATCTGCGGCTGATGTTGTCTTTGCCTGAGCAGAGAGGCGGGCGACATCGGCGTGATGCAGTGGAATACTGACTTAATAACAATGGGAAGACCTCAGGAGACCCCCTCCCCAGAGCCTTGCTGAGTTGGTGTCACACAAGCAAGCAAAGACCCAACCGCACACTCACCAAGCGAGAGACTGTTGTGCAGAAGGTACCTTGGTTCCCTTATCTGGCAAAAAGGATCATGGGAGTTATTACTTGATCTCTTTAAATGAGCATGTGCTTATGTTCTGTAGTGAGGAAGCAAAGCACCATGCAACCATATATCAAACAGAGGTGAGGATCACGGCAGAGTGGGGTGCGGTGTCAGGAGACATAGTGATGGACCTGCGACTGCCGGGCTGGCCATTTGAATGATGAAGGTTGTTGTTGCTGTTGGAAACTGGGATTCTTGGCAGGATGCTGAAGGTGTGGCTTTGTTCCTAGAGGCTGGTCTAGCTAGAGACTAAGAACTGAGGGCTTGGCTGAATCTAACCAGGAGGTCGGGAAGGTTCCACAGGGGCTCTGACACTCGGTGGGAGGTGGGAGCTGGAGTGGGAACTTGGTATGTGGTTATGGCAGGAAGGGTACTCCAGGTGGGAGGCCCAGCACCTGTGAAGGCCTAGAGGCTTGACATGGCCAGCCTGTTCAAGGCCAGAAAGGCTGGAGAGTGGGTGAGTTAAGGAGTGTGGGCAAGGGAGAAAGGCTGCAGAGGTGGAGCTGAAGGTCCCTCTTCCTGCCCACAAGTACGTGTGCGTGGTGCTCACGAGGCCCCTTTCAATGCCTGAGTTCAAGTCTCAGCTCTGCTCCTTATCGGCTTTGTGACTCTGAGCCTTGGCTTCTTCAGTGACAAAAATAAAGATACCATATGCCTCAAAAGCTTGTTATAAGAGTAAAGATTCATTCATTCATTCATTCATTCAGCACGTGCTTGTGGAGACAATGCCACTGGGTACCAAGCCAAGGACACCTTGACCTCATGTGGCTAAAATGTTGTAAAAGGCACAATGGTTAAACAGCCCTAACAAACATGTGATTGTGACATTGTTTGATCATTGATCAAACTGAAAGGAAATTGAGGAATGTGGTGAGTGATGTGAACATTAGGCTCCACCCCGCTTTGGGTGTGGTCACGAGGACATGGTGTGAGGATGCCAGCGAGCCAGGGTCAAGGGGTTCAACACAGAGGAAGAAATGTAGTGAGGACTCCAGGGAGGAAGGCTGCTCAGAGTGTATTGAAGGATCATCGATTCAGTATGGCTGGAGCCGCTGAAGGAGCTCCTGAATATACAAAGCAAACATTGACTGAATTGGAGAGAGAAATTGATAGCAGCCACGTTAGCAGAAGACTTCAATATCCCCACTGTTAATAACGGGTGAAACAACCAGAAGACAATGGGAGGGGGCAGGCCCCTGAACAACCTTATTGACCAGGAAGACTGA
>CABHPQ010160730.1:24811-40349 GCA_902168405.1 Peromyscus aztecus | reverse complement strand
TGTGTGTGTGTGTGTGTGTGTGTGTGTGTGTGTGTGTGTGTGTGTGTAGGTAGGTAGGTAGGGAGACAGAGGGTAACCTCAGGTGTTATTCACTTTGGTTTTTAAGACAGAGTCTCTCATTGATTGAGCTAGGCTGGCTGGTCAGCAAGTCCCAGAGATCCACCAGGCTCTGCCTCCCCAGTGCTGGCAATACAAGCACACACCACCACACTTGGCTCTTCATGTGGTTCTGGGGATCAGACTCAGATCCTGTGTTTGAAGAGCAAGCACTTCGCTGACTGAGCAGTTCCCCACAACCCCAACTGGATATCACTGAGGCCTCTAAGAGTCTACCACATCAAAGCACCCGAGTCCACCCCAGTCAGTCTGCCTTGGCTCAGAGGAGGCTGTGGCATCTGGGCCTGGATACCCAGGACCTGCCCTGTTGTTCTCCCCTTGTTCTAGAGGTGAAAGCCAGCTTCCTCCCTATGGAAGCAACACCCTACCGCTCACCTCCCTCACCCATCACCTGGTTGCCAGGATCCGTTTTCTCTCACAAGCCTCTTTTCAGGTCGAAGGTAGCTGATTTAATCAGGGACCGCAGGCCAAAGCTGTGGGGGCCGTCCCTCCCTCTCAGACCCTTCATCCCTCCCTCCATTTCACAAAGCACAATTTCCAGCTCCTGAAGACTGGAAGGTCCCTCTGAGGACTCTGGAGCCTTCCCTGTAATGACACTCATTAGTGGCCTAACACCAAGGCCGCTCTCAGGTCTCCGTGTTTAACTTAATGAGGTATTTATTTTCAGTTGGGAAACTCTTGAAGAGCATGTTTGTTCCCGGTGAGCTACAGTGATGAATAGATCAATACCACGGGAAGAAAATGAAGTTAGCAGGCTCCATTTTATTCTGCAGTTATGGCTGGCCTTGAATTAATTTGCATTAACCTAGTTATTTCTTATGGGAATGAACAAGACGTTTCCTGCTTGGATTCACTGTTTGGCCGCCATTTGTCTGGACTTTTCCTTTTCCAGTGGTTCTGGGGAAATTAAAAACAAATTAAAACAAGTAATAACAGTGTGTGATGGGGAGATGGCGTGCCTGGAATGGAGCAACAGTAGAGACCAGAACGTGAGCCAGGAACTTCCACACGATGGCAGAAACAGAAGCCACAGTGGGTAGGGCAGAGAGGCCATGCCATGGTCTTTCCCATTGCCAGAAATCATCTTTATCGGCTTCGCTGTCACAGCTACCATGCTCAGCCTCCAACAGGTGCTCATAGGTGTTTGTTGATTGACTGAAGGAGACGCTCAGCTTTGGAGACTCCCACTGCCACTCATGGGGTCTTGCCATGGTGCTCACGAGGTCTCCCTCCTTTAGAAAGACAGGACGCCCAGTATGCCAGACACATCTGGGGTGGACCAGTGGTTAGTGACTCCTGGGGAGTAACAAAGATGACCCTAAGGCAACTTTCTTTGATGGTTGGCAGGTGGCTAATGCCCCTGTCTCTCCTGCTTCAGCGTCTGGGAGCCACAGCTAGTCTGCGCTACCCCGCCTTCGGAGCCACGCCCCTTCAACACCTGCCCCTGCCTAAAGTCAGACAACACAGAGGGGCCAGGTGGGCGGCAATGGAGCCTGACTCTCGTGACTTCACTGTGTTCGTGAGCGGAAGAGGGGTGTGGATGCTGAGCACACGGCAGAGACACTGGTATTAAGTGTCCAAATAGTCGCTTGCCAGCTGAGGGGCCTGGGGCAGGTGCCTTCCCCTCCAAGGCTCTACGCTCTACTGAAGAGGACGTCAGTGTTTCCTCTCTTGCATAGCTGAGACCATTGAATGCAACCGCACCCAAGGCAGTTAATACGTGCTTGCTGGATGACAGAGCACGTTTAATGAACTAGGGGGAGACATCGACACCATCAAGCACATCTGGGTAGTGAGTGGGCTTCTGGACTTCTTTGAGTCTGTGTCCCTACTATAGGTCTCACCTGTGACCTGGTAAGATTTCAGAGTCTGGCATGTCAGGTTCTCCCACCCTGCCCAGCCTCGACTCTCCACCACACAGGCTGGCACCATGGGGCTGGCACTATGCTCTGTCTCCTTTCTGTGACTCTTGGTTCACTGGGCACCCATTGAGTGATCATCACACCCAGTCACTTTAATCCTCTTGAACACCACCAGCCCCTCCCCAACCAGAGATCTTGCGACACTGAGGCAGAAGGAGGCAGCTTACCTTTGGGCATCCTGATGCTAGACTCTCCAACCCTAGCCTTAGACATGTCTGGGCTCAGGAACACAATCAAAAACTCATCTCCACCTGTCACTAGGGAGACCGGTATACCTCAGTGCCTCTTCCCTGTCTCCCAGGGCACTTACTGGTCCCTCGGTGGCTGAGGAGAGGCAATCTGGCCATCTGAGGGTGAAGGGAAAAGAGCCTCCTGCCGTTGGCCTTGGATACTTTGGGATCTTAGGGAGTCTCAGTTGAGAGATTGCCTGTGGCCATGTCTGTGAGAGATTGTCCTGACTGATGGTTGATGTGACCACTGTTGGCAGCACCATCCCTAGGAAGGTGGTCCTGGGCCATATAAGCTAGCTGAGCGTAACCTGGAGACTGAGCCAATAAACTGTGCTGCTCTGTGGATTTTGCCTCAAGTTCCTATTTGGGATCCTGCCCTGACATTCCTCAATGATAGACTGTGACCTGGAAGTGTAATCTGAATATACACTTTCTTCCCCTAAAGTGCCTTTGGTTAGAGTGTTTTTAGCACAGTAACAGAAATGCAAATTAGAATGCCACCATGATGGAATGTAGCCACAGATTGTGAGCCAAAGAAACCTTCTCTTCTTCAGTTGCTTCCTGGACCGTGCGTGTTTGGCCACAGCTCTGAGAAAAGCCTCCAATATAATGTCACATCATGACCATTTACATCTTTCACTATTGGTGTTGTTCTATACAATGACCCCCAAACCTACTCTTCCTGCCTAGTAAAATTTTGTACCCTTGGACCAACATATCTCTCTCTCTCTCTCTCTGGTTTTTTGAGACAGGGTTTCTCTGTGTAGCTTTGGCACCTTTCCTGGAATTCACTCTGTAGACCAGGCTGGCCTCGAACTCACAGAGATCTGCCTGTCCCTGCCTCCCGAGTGCTGGGATTAAAGGCGTGCGCCACCACCGCCCAGCATCTCTCTATTCTTTACACCACCCCAAGTCCCTGGTACCCACCTCTGTTTCTGTGAGTTCAACTCTTAGGCTGCACTTGTGAGACCATGTGGTGTCTGTTCCCAGCATATCTTACTTAGCACAACATCCACCAGATTTGTCCATGACTTAGTTTCCTTATTTTCTAATGCTTATCTTGTCTAACAAGGTAAGTAAATTTGAGATGACCAAGTCATTGTCTGCTCTTTTCTTTTCTTTTCTTTTTTTTTTTTTTTTTTTTTTTTTTTTTCTGAGACAGGGTCTCATGTAACCCAGGCTAGCCTGGAACTCATTATGTAGCCGAGGATAACTTTGACCTGATCCTTTTGTCTCCACTTCCCAGGTGCTGGATTATGAGTATACAACACCACACCAGGTTTTATGTGGTATTTCCTCCCCAGTCTTCTCTGGTTTTGTTTTGTTTTTTCCCTGCTTCTTTTCAGCCCTCTGTCTATAAAACCAGCCCATGGGAACACTTAATGCTTTATGGAGTGATGTACCACTCCATTCTAAAATTAGAAAATAAAGCCAATTACGACCCTTAAGCTAAATTGTTGGAACTTTGTCCTTTAAAAATAAATGAATAACGAGTCAGTTAAAAAAAGAATTAATGAATAGGTGAATTTTTTAAAAAGTGAATGAAAGGTTGGATATTTATGTATGTACACACACACACACACACACACACATATATATATAATGTATAGATTCTGATAATGGGGATTGAACATAGGACCTCATGTGTGCTAGGCAAGCACCATACCACTCAGCTGTATCTCCAGCTCTCACACTGGAGGGGGAAAATGTGGATGAATAAAGTACCAGCAAATGGAAGGGGGAAAATGAGTGCATTAATGATGGAGGGCAAGTGTGAACTCACACGTGGATGAGTGTGAGAAACGACAAACCTAGAGTCTCAACACTTGGGGGATAGGGCAGAAACAAAAAGATCACAGTTTAAGACTAGCCTGAGCTACATAGAAAGACCATCTCAGAAGTCTCCATCCAAGAGAAAGAATTGAAAAATAGATTTTCACATGAGTTGAAACGATAAAGAGATGAAAGTGTGAATGGATGGGTAGAGGCCGAAGTCAGAGGGTCGCTCGGTGAATGAGCAAGCACAACAGATACGCCCTAAGTTTGGCCCCAGGGGGTATGAGAATAATGGGGTAGGCCTGAAACAAGATGTTGCCGGTGTCCTTGGGGTCTGTTGAACAGGGGTCCTGGCTAACTGGCCGCATGCTCTCCGAGAAGAGAAAAGGCTTCTGCTGGGATCTAATAGGATATGATTGAACAAGTGTGAGCAGAAGCGGGCTGCTCCCCAGGATGGGTGGTCACAGCTAAAGAGAATTGACTCCATTGTTGTTCTGTCCCAGGCAATTACCCATTATGCAGCAAGGCCCCAGCGTGATCTCAACAATCAGCTGTTAAAATAACTGCCTTGCTGTTTCCTTACAAATTAACCTCCGGGAGGCATAATTACTGTTAGCAAGGGAAGGTGTGCTGTGTGGTCTGGGAACTAAGATGGGTGGAAGCTGATGTGGGAGCTGCTGCTCCACCCGCACCCACCCTCCCACTGCCGCCACAGGACTCAGCAAGGATGCACATGGGACAGTGAGGAGCATCGAGCTGTAGCGGTGGACTCAGAATTCCACCGCTATGGGGGCCTCAAGATGATGATGGGTCCCCAAACTCCCAGTCTTTCTTGTTCCCTACCTGCGTCCCACAGTAAGGGCACATCCCTCATTGGGGCTCACGATAGGATCTTCTTTCAATGTATGCTTTTCCTTCCCACTCCACACTGAGCCCTATATAACTCTTCACAGTGTTGTCAGCCCCTGGCATGGTGTCCAGAGCAGAGTCGGTGCTCAGCGCACAGCAGAAGGTAGGGGTTGACTGAGACATGGTGGTCTCTCTGTTTAGCAGATGCTTTAGGAGTACTTCAAGCTCCCACCACAGCTGCGGATTGAGGAATAGATGGCACCTCCCTCCCCCCTCCAAGAGAAGAATTCACACAGGGCATAGAGGGAGCAAGTAGTGAAGATTGATTTCATCAGGTAAGAAAGCAACTTGACTCTGAAAGTGGAGGGTAGAGAGCAGCAAAGGGCTGCCCCTAGGATTTGGACTTAGAAGTCCTAGTCCTTCATTTCTCTTCTCCTTGCTCACCCCTGGGATGGCCTGGGTGGGCTCTTCCCTGGAATAGTTTGGCACTTTCTTAGAAAATGTTACTGTGGTTGTGATAAAATATCCTGACAAAAAGCAATTTAGGGGGAAATGGGTTTACTTCAGCTTACAATTCCAGCTTACAGTTTGTGATTGTGGGGAAGTCAAGGCAGGAATATCAAATGACTACCACATCACATCCACAGTTAAGAGCCGAGGGAAATAAATACATACAGGCTTGTGTGCAGTATGTGTTAAGCCTAACGTTCATTTTAACTGTGGCATCATGGTGCCCTGTCCCCAAACGCTCCTCCAAGCTGTCACTTGTTATCCTTGCATCAGGGGCCTCCCATCTCTGCACTCCATCCTGTGCTCACATCTGAGGTCCAAGAAGCAGAAAGTGCACACACATGGAACACACGGGCACAGGGGCTGAGTGAGGTCAGGGCATTGCTCTGAGTGATAGATAGTCCATGAGCAGTTGCCAGGAGTCCAGGTCTCCACCTGAGCCTGATGCAGCCACATTGATGAGAGATCCCCGTAAGGATCTGACCTCACAGAGACCATAGTGGGTAATATTCTCCTGAGTTCGGCCTGGAGGGGCCAGGGGACCCAGGGTCCTTTGCAAAGACTTGTTTGATGATGTTTCCATCGTCCTACCTGGTGGTAGTGAGTACTCAGCTCTATCACTGGTTATTCTAGAATCCCTTCCCAATTCTTTCTGCTCATCATAGGCCATCCTCTCCACTTAAGGCCAGCGTCCTACACACATAGATCTCCTGAACCCGATGAGCTCCTCTTCTGTGCTTGACGTGACCAGACCACCATCACCATCAGCACTGTCCCCTTCAATACAGTGGCATTCAGTTGTCCGGATGAGGCTAGATGGAACAGGTTTCAGTGTGAACAGAGTTGACACAAGTCACCTAACATCAAAGGAGGCTTGGGACATCTCAGGGGGTGACTTGGTAGTCTTGAGGTGACTGTGATGAGCTTGGCTTCAACCCTATGACAGGCTCAGACTGGGCTCTGGAGAAAGAGAGGCTAGGGTAGAAGCCAGGGATGCCATGCCCTATGGCCGTCACAAAGAGAGAAGGAACAGTGTTCACCAAAGCAGCATTGCCCCAACTGAGGCTTTTGGCAAATGTGTATGGGATACTCGCCAGCATCCTCAAGTAGTCCATGGCTGCAGGGGCAGTAAGGGCTTGTAGGTGGAAGTTTCTGTCCCACCCGGTCCACAGCCAACAGTCCCAAATAAACACACAGAGGCTTATATTAATTACAGACTGCTTGGTCTGTGGCTCAGGCTTCTTGCTAGCTAGCTCTTACAACTTAACCCATTTCTAATTAACCTGTGTGTGGCCACGTGGCTTCCTGGCATTACCTGTTCTCTCACATCTTGCTTCTCCTGGCGGCAGCTCAGAGCGTCTCCTCCGACTCCACCTTTCTTCTTTCTCTATCTCTCTTGGATTTTCCACCTGGCTCCATCCTGCCCTGCCAAAAGCCCATGCAGCTTTATTTATTAACCAATAGGAGCCACACATAGTCACAGAATACAGAAAGATACCCCACAGCAGGAGCAGCCCAGATGGGGGGAGCACAATATTGGGGGGCACAGAGTAAGACACTGAGTGCAAGGGGACAGAAGGATAGGGTAGAAAGCTCACCTGTGGGCAGTAGAATAGGGCTTTCTAGGAAAAGAAAACATCAATGAGAGAGTGAGGGGACTTTGAGGATACAGTTCAGTCTGGGGTAGAGCTTGTGATTGCATAAAATGGGAAACTAAGTGAGATAAGGAGGTGTTCAGAGGACCAGAAACAGTAGATGGGTCTAACTGGGGGTTGGGGTAAAAGATGAGGCAGGCAAGGGAGCACAGGCCAGACACGCAGGGTCTCCATGTCCCTCTGAGGAGAATGGCCTTCATCCCTAGGCTCCAAAGGTGGTCAGGTTGCTGAGGTAGAGACTTCCAGGTCAGCTGTACATGAGCAGATGGTCCTTCCACACAGCACTGATCATCTGTTACTATAACTTGGGGGAAAAGAGACCTGGTAGCAGTTCCTTGGGATTCCCCCTGGGGAGTATGACATGTTAAGTGTGACCACATGTTACCATGGGAACTTTTATTTAAAGATTTATTTATTTATTATGTATACAGTGTTCTGTCTGCTTGCAGGCCAGAAGAGGGCATCAGATCTCATTACAGATGCTTGTGAGCCACCATGTGGTTGCTGGGAATTGAACTCAGAACCTCCGGGGACTTTTGTCTTCTAAGCTTTGTCCTGTGTCCCCACCTCAGCCAATCAGGTGGAGTAGCAGTTCTGGCTCTGCCCAATGTCGCTGAGCTGTTCTCTGTCCCCGACTCCTCCTCACCCTCCGTTTGCTCTCTTGTAGCAGCCCCAGCTCCCTCCCTGGGAGAATTCCTGCCAAAGCCAGTTCTTCCACCACTGGGGGACCGGAGACTTCTGGGACTTAAAGAACCACAGACCTGGGGTCTAGGTCACAACTCGGCCATGTCCTTGGAGGCTCACTTTTCAAACCTGCATCACCTGGTGTTTATGAGAATGCACCCGCCTGGGGAGGTGCAGATGGGAGTGGGAGGCAGCATGGGTAAAACAGCATGGCCCTTGAACGCCCTGGGACTCAAGCATTCAGAACATGGCTGTGGCCGTTATCACTCAAGTGAAGAGTCAAGATAAAGCAGAATTTATCAGAAGCACTTCTTGTCTCTGTCCCTGGGAAAGTTCCCAAGTGGCTATCTGAGCCCGTGTGATAATCTCTCATTCTCTGACACAATGAGGCTTGGCTGCAGAAAGCGCCTTCATCACAGGAAAAAAGAGAGCCACACAGAGCTAGTGCCTATGCAAGACTCAGGGAGCGGAAGCGAGAGCTCAGCCCTGTCTGCTCCGCCCCGCACTGGGGGCCATTGGGCCTTCATGACACTGCAGGGGTCATCGCCCTCCCCAGGTGCAGAGAAGGACATTGGGCAGTCATGTCATTAAGCCACACATGAGCGGGACTGCCAGAGACAGGCTTCCCCCTTCTGACCCACTGCTCCTGACAGCAACTTCTCTGCCGCCTTTGTGTGGCGTTCCCATTTCCTGCCACACTTTATAGAGGTAGCGATTCTCAGAATACTTTTATTCCCTCTACCAATGTGGAAAATGTACACTTGGCTGGTTGGCTGACCTTTGCACTTTATCAAGCACACCCAATGCGGTGTGCAGCCTCCCATCCCAGGAGCTGCAGATGGATCTTAGAACTCTCAGACTTGCCTCCTTAGTGCTTGGGTTCTTCCCTTAAAGGCCGGATGGATCACGTTATCACTACCTGCTGTGGTACCTTCTGACCGATGCCAAGCCAGGGGTTTCCCTGCCCAACAGGATATCTTGAGCCAAGCCCTCCTGCTCCTGGTCACACCGTCCCTGAAGTATGTCAGATGCTTGTCTGGTCTCAGCCCAGGCCTGTGAGTGATAAATTTTGTCTGAAAATAGCTCCTTTTCTACCTCAACTTTAAATGGAAGTTTAGCTGACTGTAGGATTCTTCTGTGATTGCCTCTGTGGATGCTGAAAACCCTGTTCCATTGTCTTCTGGTCTCCGTTGCTACTGCTAAGAAGTCTGTTCCCTAATTTGTTCCTTCCTAGGAAACAATCTTTTTTATAAAGCTGTTTTATTTTTGTGTTTATATGTATGTGTACATGAGTACCTGTAGAGCCTATAAGATGGCATCCCATCCCCAGACCGTTGTGAGCCGCCCCGCAATAAGCACTGGGAATCCAACCCAGGTCTCTGGAAGAGCAAGCCATCATTCTTAACCACCGAGCCACCTCTCCAACACCGGTTGTCTTTTTTAATATGAACAATTTGATACACAGTTCATAGAGGAAAACGCACAAATCATAATGCTCACTGGGTACAAAATGCTCACACAGTAAACAGAACATTAGCAACAAGTCCCACTCACAGCCCCTTCCAGTGGCTACGTCTCTCCAAGTATACCTACTGACTGACCTCTTTTTATTGTTCTGATTTTACGGGTGTGCATGTGTGGCCTACATATATGTCTGTGTGCCTCATGTGTGCCTGGTGCCCATGGAGACCAGAAGAGGGCATCAGATCCCCTGGAACTGGAGTTACAGATGGTTGTGAGCCTCCATGTCAGTGCTGGGAATCAAACGCAGGTCCTCTGCAAGAGCAGCCAGTACTTTTAACCCCTGAGACGTTTCTCCAGGCCCTGGGGAGATCTTTTCATTGATAAATTTAGACAAAATGACACGGAAAGTGATCGTTAGTGTATCGGGCTTTCTATGATCCTGTTTGTAACTGTTTTCTACTCACTATCATTGTTTGGTTTTCCACATTGTGTTGTTAACTGTGACGCTTGTTCTAGTCTATGTGTCCATTATACTTCCTGAATTGTTCTGTTTTGTTTTGTTTGAGACAGGGCCCTCATATAACCCACGCTGGTCTCAAACTTGCTATGAAGCTGAAGATGACTTTGAACTTCTGATCACCCTGCCTTCACATCCCAAGACACTGAGATTACAGGTATATGCCACAACACCTCACTTTATATTTCCTTTTCAGTGAAATTTTAGTAGCTTTCTTGGAGTTTATACTATAGACTTCCCTAATCTGGGTCCATCTCCAAGCAACACTGCTCTATTCAGAATCTAGCACAGGTGCATTACAACAGTGTTCCCTGGAGAAGACTGTCAATCATTTTACTTGTCTATATGTGATAATCACTCAATATATAATCCTTTATTATTACTTTGAAGAGTTAAAGGTGATTCTGGATCGCTGTTATTGTTTGAGTGTGAAATGTCTCTCCACAGGCTTGAATGTCTGAGTACTTGGTCCCAACGCTGGTGATGTGGATTTTTTGGCGGGGGCGGGGGGTGAGAGAACTTTGGAACATGTGACCTAGCCTGCAGAAGTGGGTCTCTGAGGACAGGCCCTGAAGGTTAAACCCATGTCCACTTCTGGTCTAGAACTCCATTTCCTGATCTGCCAGCACATAAACAGGTCACACCACAAGCTCCCACCACCACAGACAGGACAAATCCAACCTTTCCCACCACCGGACTGTGCCCTCCAAGCTGTGAGCTGAAATAAGCCTCCCCTACTTACGCTTCTCTGTCAGGGATTTCATCACAGCAACAAGAAGAGGAACAAATACAACTGAGAATTAAAAAAGAAAAAGGGTTGTTTTTATTTTTATTGTCTTTTGCTCTTCCTCCCAATATTCTTTTTACAGACTCGAGCATTCAAACACATCCTTTTTCTTTTGCCTGAAGAAAATATGCTAATATTTCTTTACACAGTTAGGGTACTCCTAAGGTTCTGAAAAACGGTGCACTTTCTCACCCCGACACTAGCTCACACTCACCTTCCAGAGACTTCTCAGAAGTGTTTACATTTTCCTACTAGCGCATGACTCCAGCTGCCTGTGCAGACTCATCTCGGCTGGGACTCTCCAGTTCCAGCCATCTCGCCAGACTTGACTGTGATGGTTTACACTAAGAGCTTGGGTTCTCTGGTGGAGTCAGGAAGAGCTGTAGATTTCAATCTTTCCAGCTTCTTGTAAGAGTGGGGGTGATGTCTCCCCTGCCGCACCGAGGTGGGCAGTCACTGCTCTTGCTTGTAACGATGACTTCTTAAAGCCACGACCTCAAGGTGTTTGTGGACTCAGAACCGTCTTGGTATTGATGAGGGCTTGGCAGACTTTCCCATACTCTCCTCGGGTCTCTGAAAGTCCTCACATTTCCCTTCTCCATCCCTCTCTGTGGTGCACTCAAGGTCATTTCCTCCCATCCATGTTTCAGTGGGTGATTCTTCCCCAGTCCTACCTAACCCTCCAGCCAGTCTTTCCTTGGAGACTTTCCTAGCTGTGTGACTACAAGCTTCAGAACTAGGCTTTCAGCTTTCCTAATCCAGCTGTTCTTTTTTATAGTATGTTCTAAGCCTGTAGTTTTGATTTTTATCCTTTAAGCTTTCATTGACATAATTGCGTCATGGTTTCTATCAGAGTTGCTATATTTTTTAAATTCTTTGGTTTTTTTAATGATGTATTTTTATTCTATGTACATTGGTTGTGTTTTTGCCTGCATGCACATCTGTGTGAGGATATTGGATCCCCTGGAACTTGAGTTACACACAGTTGTGCGCTGCCATATGGGTTGCTGGGAATTGAACCCAGGACCTGCAGAAGAACAGCCAGTGCCCTTAAGCTGAGCCATCTCTCCAGCCCCAGGTTTTTGTTCTTTGGGGTTGTTTGTTTGTTGTTTTTTATGGTAGTGGCTTCCATGGCTACTACTGGTTAATCTCAACTGTTAACTTGGTGTGATCAGGAAAAGAGTCTCGATGAGGAATTATCTAGGTTAGGTTAGCCTATAGGCGTGCCTGCAAGGGATCTTCCTACTTGGGTAAACTGAGGTAGAAGACACACTCTACCTGTGGGTGGCACCATTTTGTGGGCTGAGTTCTGGACCGAAGGGAAGGAAAACAAACTTCTTGATGCAGTGACCAGCTGTCTTGAACTCCTGCCCCCATGGCTTCCCTGTAGTGATGGACTGGCCAGGACCTGAGAGCCAGGACCAACCCTTTCTTCTTCATGTTGCTTTCCTCGGAGCATTTTATCACAGCAGCAGAAGGAGAAGCTAAGATAGCAGCCCTTAGTCATGCGAGTTGATTCCTCACTTGTCTTCATCCAAGAGAACTTGGTCCTCAAAGGAAGCTGTGCCCTCTAGAAACAATTCTAGATCGACTTCCACCTGATGTTCCAGGAACACCCCAGCCTGCTGTCGGTTATATCTTAATTGCTTAGTCTGGAGCTTTATAAACAATATCTGCAATGCACATCTGGGCCACGACCCAAAAATAAACCTGTAGACTTGATCATCCAAAGAAGTAAGTCCTCTTTCCTCTCAGAGCCAAGCAGAATGGAGGGAAGGATTTTTTGGCTCAGAGGGCTCAGTCCATCGTGGCGGGCAAGGCATGGTGGTTGGAGTTGGCCTGTGCAGGCAGAAGCCCCAGATATGTGAATCAGTCATATTTTTGAGGATCAGGAAGCCATAGTCCTGAAGACCTGCCCATAGCAACCCATTTCCTCCAAGCTAAGCCCCACTTCCCAAAAGTTCTGCCTAAAGAGTGCCAGGGATCAAATCTTCAAATGCATGAGCCTGTAGAGAGCAGAACATTCTGTCCCTAACACCACCCCACTCCCCTGTTGCCTCCTGGTTCTTGGGAATGGGCTGCTCTTATTGTGTACAAACTGTCACTGGTGTTTGGCCCCTCAAAGTCCGAACTATATGCAATTCTCTCTTTGCTCTCAAAATCTCACCATCTCCTGTCACTGGAGGGGATCAAACACAAACTTTTATCATAGGACCAAGAGTTCTAAGCTTTTTAATGGTAAATGCAATGATTGATCTTGATCATCCACTTGATTGGACTGAGATGCCTAGAAGATTCCTAGAGCACTTCTAGGTCTGTCTGTGAGGGCATTTCCAGAGACAGTCAGCATGTGGGAAAGCCACTGGCATGTGAGATGCCCACCTTGAATGTGGGAGTTGACCCACCCAGAGTATGAGCAGCCCACCCAATAGGCTGAGGGTTGGACAAAGAAAGTCAGGGCAGACTCACTGTCTCTGCTTCCTGGCAACCGTAAGGTGAGCTCCTGTGGTAGTTTGAATATAATTGACTCCCATAAGCCCCCATAAGCTAATAGGAGATGTGGCCTTGTTAGAGTAAGTGTAGCCTCATTGTGGGGGTGGGCTTTGAGGGCTCCTTTGTTCAAGCTTTGCTCAGTGTGACACTCAGACCCTCAGACCACTTCCTATTGCCTGTGGGTCAAGATGTAGGACTCTCAGCTCCTTCTCCAGCACCATATATCACACCATGATGATAATGGACTAAGCCTCTGAAAATGTAAGCCACCCCAGTTAGATGTTTTTCCTTTATAAGAGTTGCCGCGGTCATGGTGTCTCTTTACAGCAATAGAAACCCTAACCAAGACAGCTCCCTTGTTCTCCCATGTTTTCCCTCTGCCATGGTTTCCCACCTCACCACCATGATGTCCTTCTCATTACAGGCCTACAACCATCCAGCAAGCTGACTGACCCCATCCGCTCACATAACCTTGCCTCCTTTCAGGTTATTTTCTCATATCAAGTTGATGCCAGAGCTGGAGGAAGGCAGCTGCTACACTAGTTCACATCCTCACCCTCAATTCCACCTGGCCATTTCTCTCTACTCTCTGACCATTTCACTATGTAGGATGAAACATTCCCAGGGATTGGAAAGAAATATTTTCAGAACCAGAAGTCAGAACCCAAATTAAGTCAGCTCTGTCTCTTGTCCCACCTACCCTAAACATCTTTGAGACCAGAGATGGTCAGGGGAGGATGTTGGAGCCTTACTGCAGGACAAATTGATGGATCGCCTTCAGCAGGACCCTGAGGACTTCTCCCAACATCACTATCAGGTTCTGTGCTCCGTCTAAACCAGGACCAGGGAATGCTCCGCACCAACCCTAAGTATCTCATAGCAGAAGAACCGGGCTCCACTGCTGGAGCCCACACTCCCAGATGCGAGCATCTTTTTGATTACTTTTTAATGAAAAACACATTTGCATCCAGCCTGAAATTATATTGTCAGCAGTTAATTATCACTTGTCAAACAAGTGTGTGCCCAGATTGTGGGTTTAATTTCCATATCCATTTGCGCAAGCCTTGTTCTTCGTGTGTGATGAGGGCCTCTGAGCAGGAGACACTCACTGCTAGAAGAATTGTTGCTTTTTTTTAAAAAAGCAGGTGTTTTTGTTTTGTTTTGTTTTGTTCCTTCTTTTTTTTTTTCCTTAATAAGCGGGGGGTTGGGGCATCTAAATCGAGGCTCTTTGTAAATAATAGAAAAACACTCACTGACGTAAGTGAAAGGAAAGGAGAAAGAAGCAGGGGGTGGGGAGAATGGGGTTCCAGAGGTGCCTGGAGCTGTAAGCTGGAACTCCGCACTGGGACCCAGGAAGCAGCCAAGCTCCCCACTCAGGGCCTGCTGGTGCGGACGCAAGCTTCCCCCTGTGAACCTGTTCCATGTCCACTGTTTCGGTGTGTATGTGCACACATACACGTGTCCACACGCATGTGCCATGTGGAAGCCAGAGGTTGGCATCGGATATCTTAACTGCTCTCTACCTTATTTTTTGAGACGGAGTCTCTCACTGAATCTGGGGCTCTCGTCACTCTGGTTAGACTGGCTAGACAGAGACCACCAGGCATCTGCCTGTCTGCCTCCCCAGTACACCCTTTTGTCAAGGACCAGGCAGACCTGAGTTCAAATCCCAAACATGACTCTCCAGTTGCCTTATCCCAGACCCTTATCCCCACAGAGCTATTACTTCATGTGACATGAGGCCAGAGGCCACCTTGCTCATTTGCACATATTACATGATATAAGCACTTTGCACGTGGAGAGTCACATGGTGGACTCGGCAAGGAAGAGAAACTGTGGCTGCTACTGCTGCCATGGTGATCACTGTCATGATAATAATAGCACCATCTAGATCAGCAGGGGAGCCCTTTACTGGCAAGACGGAAGTAGGCAAAACACACCACTAGTCCAGCCTCACAGCAGTCCCGAGCTTCCATTTCCCTAACTGCCAGGGGGATGGGAGAGGTTGATAATGCCTCCTCCCAGCATCACCGTAGGGACAAAATGCAATAACAGTGTCTGGCACGTAAGTGCTCGATAAACCGTCCAAGCGCCTGGAACCTTAGCCATGGAGGTCCAGAGAGTGCCCAGTGAATGGAGAAAGAAAGAAGAAATCAATGACACCTTTCATCCAGGGTAATAAATCACATCTCAGCTCAGCTTGGAATCCTCCACAGGCCCGGAACTGGAAAGAAGCCTTCGCTGCAACTTTATTTCTCTGTTCTTTGGCTGATGGTTGTTCTGGTTCACCTGCAGAGCATGCCAGGCCAAGAACTGAGTTTCTGTTGGTGATTCCCTCCTAGGGACCTTATACAGCTCATAGCACATGGAAAGCATCACGAAAACATTGAATGAATGAATGAATGAATGAATGAATGAATGAATGAATGAACAAATGAATGAATGAGCAAACAGGGTGCTGCAGGCAAGAGAACATGCCTGGAAGAAGCCATGTGTTCTCCATAAATGTTCTACATTGTGGCTGTTAACTGCCT
>CABHPQ010160730.1:0-23200 GCA_902168405.1 Peromyscus aztecus | reverse complement strand
ACACACACACACACACACACACACACACACACACACACACACACACATACAATTTGCACAGAGGCATCTGTGGTTCTTCAGAGAGTGTGCTGAGCCAGGTCTGCTGCTCCCTCAGGGGTCTTTACAGATTGATGCAGCAGAAAGTATTGCATTGTAGTGGAGCAAAAATAAGATATTTTAAAAATACCACAAGGGGGAGAGGGCTGGAGAGGAGGGAAGGTGGGGGCGCACGCGTGACCACAGATGACTCCAGAGAGCAGGGTGTGGAGCTGATTACACTCCGAAGATGCCCTCCGTCATCCTGACACACAGTGCCTTGGTTCACTCCGCTACCATAAGAGAATCCACCAACCGGATACTTTACAAAGAAAGGAGAAGCAGGGGTGTGTGGGTACGTGGGAGCCTTAGGAACAGGGGCCGGGGACCCACCCCGTGACACCGGCGGAGTCAGAGACTGTTAAGCAAATGGAAAGAAGTCCCATCACTGGACAGAGAGAGAAGTGGCTCGAGGATAACAAAACTGTCAGAGCACCGGGTGAGGGCCACAGAGGAACAGCCCGTTTTAGATCAGGGCACCCCGTGCATGCCTGGAACACAGAGAACCATGGAAACTGCGGGCCAGACTCTAGAGCTCAGGAAGCAGCGGGATATGAGGTGTTTAGGGACCTTGGAGGGTACAGCTGCAGGCAGCCCCCTGCTTAGCCAGGTGTCTTAGTCGGGATAACTATTGTTGCAATGAAAACCATGACCAAAAGCAACCTGGGGAGGAAAGGGTTTATTTGGCTTACGCTTCCACATCACAGTTCATTACTGAAGGAAGTCAGGACAGGAACTCAAACATGGCAGGAACCTGGAGGCACGAACTGATGCAGAGGCCAGGGAGGGGTGCTGCTTACTGGTTTGCTCCTCATGACTTGCTCAGCCTGTTTTCTTATAGACCCCAGGACCGCCAGCCCAGGGATGGCACCACCCACCATGGGTTGGGCGCTCCCCCATCAATCACTCACTCAAATGCCCTACGGGTCTGCCCACAACCTGATCTTACGGAGGCATTTTCTTAACTGAGGTTCCCTCCTCTCAGATGCCGTTAGCTTGTGTCAAGTTGACATGAAACCAGCCAGCACACCAGGACATGGCACCTGCTCCTCAGTCTCAGACTGCCTGACTACCCATGATGCTACCTGGCCTCCTCTACTTTGAGTCATCCTATGTGACACAGGACGTGGGAAACTGGCCTGTGCTGACTCACCTTCATTTTCTCTAACAAACGATGGCTGTCTTGTTTCCTCAGCTGCCGAGCCGGTATCTGTCCCCGACCACCTTTGTGCACAGTTGAACAGGAGGGTGGGGGACTTGATCTTAAGAGGCTGTGGCCATTTCCCCAGCTCTGAAAGGAGAGGGGCATGGATCTGAAGTCAGTGATTGGCAGACAGCCATTGTTCACTCAGGCTTTATCTGTCCTACATGGAACTCTCCAAGGGGTGGAAGAGATCGTGGGGCAAGGAGGAGTGAGGTGAGACCACATCCTAGGAGCACAGGACACTTCTTCCAGCAGGCAGTAGGGAGCTATCGAGCGTCCCAGAGCAGGAAAGCAAGCCCAAGCCAGCTGAGCATAAGGAGTCTGGGAGGGGCAGTGGCCACCCGGCTTGGACTCACAGAATACAGTCACAGGACATATAGAGGGACTACCATTTGACCTCCAGGGTGTGATGAGGAAGCTGCATCGCAGGCCCCCATGTGGGGATGTTCCTGCTTGTGGAGAAGACATCTTGATCTATCTCCCTGGAGCTGGCTAGAAGATGGGGCAGATTCTCACTGTGAGTACCATTTGAATGAGAGAAAAAAAGAGAAATCTGCTGGTGGAGAAAAACACTACTTTGGAGCAGCTGAAATTGCTGTCTTTACACAGCAAAGTGGTGCTGAGCAATTCTGGGTGTCAGTTCATCCAAATGTGTCCATTTGTGCTATGTGCAATTCACGTTTGCATAGAGGGTCAGGAAATGTGCCGCATCAAGCCCGCAAACAAGGCCCTTCAGATGGGTCCCCATTTGATAACAGAAAATCACACTGAGAGAAATCAGCCTTCACTGTGGTCTCCCTCCTCTTCTGTCCCCAGCACTCAGAACTCTGTCTCTTTCCTCAGAGCCTAAGAGTGGTACTTGGTTCCCTCAGAGGGCTCCTCCTCCAGGGGAGACAGCCCGCCAACCTCCCAAGAGTTCACAGCTTCTCAGATATGGCACACCCCCCTCCCCGCCCCGCCCCGCCCCTGACCTACCCATGAGACCCAGAACTCCACACCTAAACTCCCACTCACCTCTCCTTCTCTGAGACCTCCCTCTGCTCCATCCACATCCAGGGCCCCTTCTCCCTTAGGGTCCCTATACAGGGTTCCCTCTATTTAGATGTCTCCCATCAAAGCCATCTCTCTGGGAAGTCAGGAGGGCCAGCAGGCAGTGATGGGGACAGGCCTCTGTGGGGCAGCAGTGACAGTGGCCATCTAACCCCCCAGCAGAGTTAGATGCAGGCTCTGAGTCATACCTGGTACCCAAGCTCATATTCCAGCGCCGTGAGGAGACGTCACACAACTATGCAGCTGTGGTGCATCCATAGGTGTGGATCGTTGGAAGTGGGTTCTTATGCATTATGACTGTCTTAATTACTGTTCTATTGCTGTGAAGAGACATCATGACCAAGACAACTCATAAAATAAAGAGTTTAATTGGGGCCTTGCTTACGGTGTCAGAGGGCTCGTCAATGATCATTTTGGTGGAAAGCAGACAAGCATGGAGCTGGAGCAGTAGCTGAGAGCTTTACATCCTAATTCATGATTTTCAAGCAGCAAGCAGAGAGTTGGGGATAGACGGGACCTGGCATGGGCTTTTGAAACTCAAAGGCCACCCCCACTGACACATCCCTTCCAATAAAGGCCACCCCTCCCAATCCTTCTCGAACAGTTCTACTAAGTGGTGCCAAGCATTCAAACATATGAGCCTATGAGGGCCTTCTCATTCAAACCGATACATGAACCATCTATGAATATGCATAGTAGTTAGCTGCCATTAGCATGTGCTTCTTTCTACTCTATGTAACTGTGCTGGTTCTCAAAGAAATGCCATCAAGACAAAGACACCAGCCTGGGAACTGTGTATCCCACCACTGAGGATCCAGAGTGTGTCCATTTCATGGTCCTGGGGGAAAGGGGGAGTCTCCTCACACCACAGGCAAGTTCTAAAGGCCTGGAGTGCCAAGAGGGACAAAGAACAGGGTTGGGAGAGACTGGCCCAGCCACTGGTGACAGTCCTCAAGCAGGGAAAGGCTGCCTGGATATCTGCCTGTATCCACTCCACCAAGAGCCCTGCAGAGGGGCACAGCCTGAACCACCACCGCTCTCCCTGGACCTGGGGTCACCACCCTGAGTCTCAGTTTTCCAGCCATATGACAAAAAGAGGCCCTTTCCCTGGGGCCCTGGGAGATCACGTGAACACATGCAGCAAGGACTCCGTGAACAGAACTGCTCTGGACTCCTGACCCTGCCTACGCTGCCCACGGTTGGACAGAGTGGAAGCCATGGTTCTATTTCACAGACTGCATCACGTACTAGCAGACAGTGAGAACACCCCACGCCACGGGCACCTGTCCATGACTCCCATGTCATGGTCCCTAACCCACAGGAGACACTTACACCACAAACACTTCTGGATCACACACCCCCCACAGCAGGAGGAGGAGGCAGAGGTTTAAGGCAAGGCTCTCTCAAGTGCCTGGATTTGGTCCCCAGCCTAGACCCGACACCACTACGACACTGCCAATGAGCACATTATCCAACACTGAGGACCAAGTGATGGTGGACATGGCTACCTCTCTCTCCTGCGCTGACAGACCCTGGGCTGGCTCGGCGGTAGCAGACAACCTGTGGGCTCCTCCTCCAGAGAGTGCGTTAGGGATGGGCTCATGGGGCCGTGAGAAAGATCTGCCGCTGCCTCTACCTTTGCCTCATCCTTCTTCCAGACTTGAATGCCGGCATGAAAATATGTTGTGACAGCCGTCATGTAACCATGAGGCCGAGCGCTAAGAACAAAAAGGCAGGGGTGATGAAGAAAGTAGACAGCTTCATTAGCATGGTCAAGTATCCGACCTTGTAGGCCAGAGGTCAGCAGGAAAGACAGCAACTATTTATGCTTTTTGAGCCAAGAGGAACACCGAGGATTCAACATAAATACTGCATAGGATAGAAAACAAATCTCCACAAATCTTTTATTGATGAAATTCAAATATAATAATCAAGTCCAAATTTTTACAGCACAGACCACTGATGAGAATAAACACACTCTTTTACTCACTTGGGATTCAAAGTCAGTTTTTCCTGTCATCAAATTCACAGCAGGCCTTTGTCTGTAAAAGCCACCCTTAGCTGTGAGCTCTACAGGAGGGGGCTTACTGGGGCCCGAGGCTACAGTTTGCCAAGCCCCCCTTTCCACACATCTGGTTCTGTGAGCACCTCATACATGAATAGCTTGAGCCACTGTCAACTGATTTCCTGTTATGAGTTTCCCAACACCTCCCAATAATGGAAGCTTCCTGTGTGCCCAGCTCATATCTCTGCCAAAGACATGAGTGGCATGTCCCCAAAAGATCCGGGAGGTCCCCACCTCATCGTTGAAGGTGAGGAGTTGTGTCTTTGATGTCTGTTAGGCCAGAGCTTTGTAGGGATTATATAGATCCTGGCCCACAGTGGCCCACAGTGAGCCACATGACCACAGGACCAATAATGGCACCAGAGCTGTTAGGGTCAATGCCTGGATCCCGCAGCCATAACGGCCAGGCTAAACCAACAGTCCTCCGTCTGCCAGTTGAAGAGACAACGTTATATTAAAAAGCAGAGAGAGGAGGCCTATTTGATGTAGTCACACTGTAAAGGGGGACAAAGAGGTCTAATGACCCCCACTAAGTCCATCTTTGGAGTCCTGAAATGAGGTTTAGGTTTCAATAGAGGGCCTGAGGTGCTCATAAGAGTCCAGGTGAAAGTGTGGCCTTTCCCAACACCGCCTGCCCCTGTCTCAGCTTCAGTGGTTCTTGCACAGAGGCACCAGGCTTCAGCCTTTTTCTTCTCCCAGCATGAGATTCTTGGAGAAATCTCAGTTCCTTGGGGTCCACTGTTTCATCAGATCATCTCTAGAATATCTTCGTTCTGTCCTGATGATTAACGGTAATGTGGGTGAATTCTCCAGTGAGGAGTGTGCCGGGTCCAGTGAAGGTTGGCCCCGGCAGAGGAGCAGCTGCAAGCTGACAGAGGTGTGAGTGGAGAGCAGGGACTAAGGGACATGCTACCCCGGCCTCAGTACCCCAGCGCAGGTACTTTATCCTCCCGGATGTTCCTCCCGCTGACAGACTTGGAGTCTGCACCGTCAGACACCCCCTCCTCCCCTTCTTCCGTCCTCCATGCTGACAGCCAGCGCCTCCCTGCTTCCCCAGACACTAAACTACAAGGCTCGAGCGCTGTCATTTTCCGCTGGAAAAAAAAATGCTGTGAGGAACTAAATGATGATCATTATACCTGCACCGCTGTTTGCTGAGGCATTTTGTAAGCAAAGGAGGATGGGGCCTCGGGGAGAGGGGCAGCAGGGACGAAGGTAAGGGTGTTCAACGGCTCCCTCCCGTTTCACAGGGAGCCAGGATTAAAGAATCAGTGTGGGGGGATTTTGCCATCAAAGTAAGAGATGTGTCTCCCTGAGCACTTTGTTTTGACAGTTGGTTTAAGAGGTTTGGCAAAACCATTTCCCAGCAGCTGAGACAAGAGGTATCAGCCACTCTCCTGTAGAAGAGGCTTGTTGGCCGCTTGGGGCTTTGTGCTCACCCACAGCCCACCCTTTATTTCTTCCCCCTCCGCCTTCCTCTCTCCCTCTCCTGCCTTCCCACTCCGCCTCTGTCGGTCCTTTCAGGTGTCTTGAGGACCTCCTGGGGCACTCTGCTCTGGGCTGAGGAAGGAGAGCGACTATGAAGAGCAAGGACGCTCCGCTCTTGTCAGTAACATGTCTAAGACAAATACACAAAAGGCCTTTCTGGGAAGGTGAGAGCTACTGAGCTTGAGGTGGACCGGCCCTCCCAGAGCTATGGAAAAAGAGCCTTCCCCACGGGGGAACAGCAAGAAGGGTGTTATCACTCTTAGCTGGAGTGCAGGCCGCAGAGGTGGGTCTGCTCAGTTCAACATTCTGGAAGGCTTCCTGGAGGAGGCACAGCTAGAGGTTAGCAATCCCAACAAGAAATCAGGACCAAGGCTCAAGATGCAGTGGGGCAGAGTGAGCCTGAAGGAAAACCGTTCCTTATGGAGAACACAGCTGGAGTTTGAGGTGTGTTTCAGGTGACAGCAAGTGCAGAGAATTAGTCACTCAGGACTACAAGAAGCTGGAGACAAAAGTGGGTCACACCAAGATGACAGCTGGAGACACCCCCTCAGGGGCCTGAAACGCCAGGCCAAAGGACTCCAACTTGGATCAAATGGGCAAGGCCGTGTCTGAAGTGATTTGGGGAGAATGGGGGGATCAAACGTGAAGCTTTGTTCACAGATCACATGTTACACACCAGGGCCAGCCCAGCATTTCAGTCATTGGTCATTCTTGTCTCTGCAGCCAGTGGACAGCTCAGAAACTGAGGCTGAGAGAGGTCCAGCAAAGTCAGGTGCTCATGAGAGGTGGGACCCCAAAGCCTGTGTTCTAAAGTGATGCCTTGTGTGAGGGAGGAGAGGGAGGAGCCCAGAGGCCCTGGGGCCCAGGGGGATTGCTCAGACATTCAAGCAGACATGAGCAGGATGGAGACTGGAGTTGATCAGCAGACCACTTGAATCCACTGGGCTGGTTGACACCAGAGCAGGTTTGGAGAAGGAGGGGACACAATTTCCGGTAAGCAGAATGGTCCTTTAATGAGTTAAATGTCCCAAGTCCCCTCTTCAGCTGCAGCTGGCCTCCCGGGAGGAGTCAGGAGAGGCAGCTGGAGCTACGGAGATAGATACGAGCCCATTGGAAGGCTCCTCCTCAGCAAGCCTGACTAACTGCTGGACAGACGGCCCCACCATTGGGACACAGCTAGATCAGGAGGCCAAGGAGGCCTCAGGGCTACCAGAAGGGCAGAGTACCACATGGGGCTAGGCAGGGCAGCCCATCGGAAGAATGGACCATTTGGGGTCAGGCGGGCCTGAGTTTGAATTCTAGATATAGACAGTCACTGGTTCTGCAGTTTGGGACTCAATATGGCTGAGTCCATTATCTTGTCTGGTCCTCAAACAGGCCCATCAAAAATAGTTCTCCTCCAAGTCATGATACAGTGTTTCTTCACTTGGCATAAGTGCTTAGCAAGCCAGTTCCCTTCTGGTCCCCTCTGAACCCATCCCTTTATTCCAGCATGTGAGTCAACAGTAAGCAATCACCAACTCCAGGAGCACCCCCTTCTGCACCCGCATGCCAAGCAGCTTCTGCTAATCTCCACCCTAAAACACAGTGACCCTCACCTAGTCCTAGGAACCTGGGAAACCTTGTGTTCCACTAAGAGTCTTTATCCTTGGACAACCATCAAGTCCCAGGGTCTCTGTCCCCCCACCTCCTACCAGCCTGGTGACCTCTGACTAGCTAACACACTTTTTCAGCTGCCTGGTGTCCTTCCAGCCTGCTCCCCTCTGGCAGCTCTGTCGAGTGGCCACTCTGCCTCCATTCAGCAACTCTCATGAGATCCAGATGAGTGAGTAAAATAAATGCCATGGAGGCAGCAGGGTCGCTGCGGTGGTTCTCTCTTCTCCCCAGCCTCTTCTTCCCCATTGACTCCTTCTGGACTCCATATAGCCTCCCCTGCCTCCTACCATGCCCCTGCCCCACGGTCTTGCACACCATGACAAAGCAATCAGAAAATAATAATAACTCATTCACAGATCTGCTAGGGCCTCTCAGACTCTCAAGGGCTCCCCAGTATTCCTAGGATAGAACATCCCCGTGGGAGAGAAGAATCCACAGACTCTGACTTGTGCCTCCTCCATCCACGGGGGATTCTCCACTCCCCATGTCTCCTCTAAAGCCATGAATCTCACTCCATCCATGTTCCTCGATCTCCTGACCAGAGCCCAAGCTTCATGTAACAGTCCACAATGTTCCTTAGGGTTCTGATTCCCAGACACCCATGACAGTCCAGCATTGTAAGACATCCTTTTTGTCCTACATCTGGAACCAGCCCCAGCCTCCCCGTAGTCCACAAAGATCCAGTCTCTCCCTGCCCAGGACTGGTGTTGTTCCCAGGGAGTTCCATCTCCCCAGCCCTGAGGACATTGCATATAGATCATAGGGACAAACGCTGTCTGATGGGGGTCTTACCTGTATCTCAGTGACTGGGTGCCAGAGAGCCACTTAAATCCCAGAGAATCTGGGGAAAGGAGGAGAAAGACAAAAGCAGAGGGAGCAGAGAGAGAAGAGAGATGTACTGGGGAGATTAATCTGTCACTCAGACCTGAAAGAAATCTGTGCAATTATTTTGTATTGCGTTTCATTGAAATGTGCGCCTCGTATTTAGCTGCCTGCAAGTCTCGGATTACCCAGGCAGAAAGCACAATGAAAGACAAGCAGGAATAAATACAGACACCGATGTTCCTGAAATGGAGATTATTTACAGAGGAATGAAAACCAAGCTGGAGACAGAGACTCACTTGGCACTGAGACCCTCCAAACTGTATGAGAGCCAAGTAGCCCAGGCAGTCACCTTGGACCTGACACCAACGTGTGTGTGACTCTGAGCAGGCTGCTGCTCCCACTGAGCTTTGTGAGCTTCATGAGACTCGTGGGGCCCTCAGTAGCAGCATGATTGACACTTGGGCTGGACCGTCCCTAGTAAGGGTACCATCCCCGGCACTGGCGCATGCTCAGAAGAACCTGTGACTTCTACTCAGCAGATGGGTCTCACCAGCACTGTTCCAGATGTGGCCACAGAAAACGTCCCTGAAGAACAAATCTACAGCTAGCAGAGAGATGAATTAGATATCCTCAGAGCTCAAATGGGAGATGGCAGGGAAAGAAAGGGATAGAAAAGATCCAGCAAGGTCAAGGGGAAACATTTACTGTGGACTTACAATCCCTACCCTCCTCATGCATGAGTTCAGACCAAAGGGCATGAGTTAGGGCAGCCATGTTTGGGGCAGGGGCAAGGGCACATAAATAGATTTTAGCATTTCCTCTTCCTTCCAGAACTTTCTCTTTGCTCTGGCATCTTAGTCCATGTACTATTTCTTATATCCATGAGCCCCCAATACCCCACACACACTCCTCCACAAACAAATCCACTTTTTGTGGCATGATTGGTTGGGAAATAGGAAGAAATAGCTGCCATCTTCAGAGGGAAGAGATTTAGAGACATTTCAGTTCCTACTCATGGATTCTGCCCACCTTACCGAGAGACCCAGTGAGGGAAACCCCAGGACAAAACCTGGGTGGATGATTCCAGCAGAGATCAGGAGAACACACAAATGTCCCGAGTGAGGAATGGATGCCGTTTTTAAAATGAAACACGTCCAAGTTGAAATTCTCTAACCTGGTGTTAGTTCAAGCGAGACCATCGCCTCATTAAAAAGTGCACCAAGAAATATTTCTATCTGGAAATCAATGGGAGCTCATTGATTACCAGCAGAAAACATCACCAGCTGAATATTCAAGAAGGATAAGCCAACAGCACTGAGCAAATAAACAGAAAAACCTCCACCCTCCCTTCACACATCTGCTCAAGCTGTCAAAACAGTGGGGCCGGGTGCTGGGGAGGGCTATCCTATCTCACCGTTTCTCCCCAGAAGAGAATTTTGCGTCTTGACTCGTGATCAAGTCCTGCTTGGCCTCTGCTCAGAGGCAGCCCAGCATCCTCTACACCATCTCTTGTCCCGAATTGGTCAGCCCCTCTCTATCCTGAGTACCATCTTCTCAGTTCTCAGCCCCATAGACGACACATACCTGTGAGGAGTAAGTCTAACCACCCAGATCCCATCATCACCCCAGCTTTTATCCCGCCTCCTTATCTCTCAAGTCAGACCTTCAGGGTTCCCATCATTGTGTTAACACTTCATGCTAGTATGGGGACAGTGTATTGGTATTGTCACAGCCTGGACTCTGGAATCAGAAACCTGGTTTCACCTCCTGGGTTTATAGGCAAAACCAGATGTGCCCACTTCCCACAGATGAGGTGGAAGGCTGAACCTAAAAGCAGCAGCATCCTTGTGGTGGTTTAAATGAGAATGGTCCCCATAGGCTCATCTATTTGAATGTTTAGTCACCAGGAAGTGGTGACATTTGGAAGGATTAGAAGGATTAAGAGGTGTGGCCTTGTTGGAGGAAGTGTGTCACTGTGGGTGGGCATTGAGGTTTCAAAAGCCATGCCAGGCCTAGATGATCTCTCTGCTTACAGATCAGGATGTAGTTCTCAGCTATTGTTCCAGAGCCTGCCTGCCTCCATGCTCCCTGCCCTGATGATAATGAGCTAAGCCTCTGAAGCTGTAAGTCAGCCCTTAATTAAATGCCTCCTCTCATAAGAGCTGCCTTGGTCATGGTGTCTCTTCACAGCAATAGAACAGTGACTAAGACAGTCCCCATTTGAAACTGTTAAGTGCTGTAAGAACCATTAGCTACCTTTGCTAAGCACTCATGAGTGCCAGAGGCCCCGGCACAGCTCCTCAGTCAGCTGTGGTCCAGATGCAAACAGGTGGGCCACAGCCGCTCCGAACTTGGAGCTCTGAGGAGCAAGTTAACTCGTGATGTCACTGACCCTGAGAAAACACACAGCTTCCAAGCAGTGAGGCTGAGGCAACTGTGAATGATGCTAGAACGTGGGCTGGGAGGCCGGGCCTCTGCTTCACCCATAAGGAAACCAAAGCTCACCTGGGCACATAATTCAGCAAGGTGGGGAAACTGAGGCTTGGGGAGGGGAATCAGGGCCACAGGCAAGCCAGAGTCAGACCTGGGGCTGTCAGGTAAGGACTCAGACTCCTTACATGGCACAGGCTTGGGGTCACTTCGTATCCCAGCCGAGACACATGGGTGTGAAGGACCTGACGTCCCTGTCTCTTGTTCCTATGCACAGGGTCAGGCCCATGACTCCTGTCTAGGCCCCACTGCCTGTAAGCATACGTACCCCCTCCTGCTCCTCACTGGGCAGAAAAGCGCAAAGTCTACTGAGAGAACAGTTGCAGGGCCAGGGCCGGCGAGCCCTGCAGGAGGAACACTGGGAAGCTCTGGTTTGGGGAGGTTCAAAGCACTTGCAAAGATTTCAGTCCCTGCTCCCCCAGAGCCCAAGAGCAGTCATGCAGGGGAGGATCTTATTCCTCTCCATCCTAGGCATCAGCAGAGCTTGTACCTGCCTCAGAAGTAGAGATTAGCTCTCACAGGCCCTAGGAGGAACCCACCAAGATGGGTACTTCTTAACCTCATTACCGCTCCTGCCAGGATCCAAGGTCGGATTGATAACTACCATCTTATCCACAGCCTCCAGCAGAGCCACAGCCAGGCTGCAGATCTGTCTTAGCTATGAATCCAGCTCTCTCCCTGAAATCAGTGAGAAATCCAGCTGCTGAATCCTTCCTTGGGCCAGAGTTCATAAACCAAGGTTTCTTATAGGCTCATACTGGACTGACTAGGGCCGCAAGGGAGATGCCATCCTGGAGTCTCTATTGTTTCAAACACTGCCCAGGTCCAGGGGACCAGCAAGGGCTACCAGGATCAGCTGGGAGAGCAATCATCAGGAGAATGATGTCGTGAACCGGGGAGGTGCCTGCTGTCTCTGATGCCTTGGCCCTTGCCAGCCACCCGTGGTAGACACTTGAAAGGAGGCCATGGGGAGCAGAAAGGCCTTATGATCCAGAGCCAGGACACATTTGTCCAGTACAGGATCCAGAGACACTCAAGGCTGCACTTGCTCCGTAACTGGCCTCTAAGTTCAGGGCTTTGCTGAGCCGAGCACCCAGGCAAGGTCCTGCAGGCCTGGAGAGCAGGAAGGAGAGCACATTGCCAGGGATTCCTGCCTGTGGTGCTGAGGTGATGGAGTTCAGTGCAGGCAGAGACTCTGCTTCACCTTCTTCCTCAGAGAGCCTTGCACACCAGGTCACCTTGCACCTTTAAGGGAGCAGCAGATTCTTACTGATACACCAGATTTCTCATCTCTCCCATTTCTATTTCTTCCCTGATCAGGATTCCCCAGTACAATCCACTCCACAGTGGGATTGTCACAGTGGGAGGCTGTGACCAGGTTTGCCCAGCCAGATGTCTCGATCACTCAGATACTCAATGTATATTTGTGAAAGAATTAGTGAGCCAAGAAATGAATGTGTGAGCCAGTGAGTGAATGGATGGATGAAGAGTGAGTGAACCAATGAATGGATGGATAAGTGAGTCAACATATAAATGAATAAATGAGCCAATAAATGATTGAATGAACCACTGAGGGAGTGAGTCAATGAATGAGGGAAGTAAGCCAATGAATGAATAGACCAGTGAATGAATGTAAACATAATCCAATGAATGAATAAATGAGTGAACCAAACAAAGAATGAATGAGTGTGGGATCAAGGAAGTGAGGGAGTTATCTAGTAAATGCAGAGGTCTTTTGTCCCTGCGGCAGCTCATCTCTCCCGTGAATGAGCTTGGCTCCAAACAACCAGCCTTATCATACCAATTGCCCTGGTTTTATTTCTGTTACTGTGATAAAAACACCCTGACAAGAAGCAACTTAGGGGAGAGCGGGTTTTTTTTAGCTGACAATTTTAGATTACAGTCCATCACTTTGAGGAAGGCACAGTGGCAGGAGCCTCAAACAGTTGCTCATATCACATCCACAGTCAAGAGCAGAGAGAAATAATTGCACGCATCCTTGCTTGCCTGGTTGATGTCTAGATTTCTGCACTCTTCCACAGTTTAGGACCCCCTGCCTAGAGAATGGTGCCGCCCCCAGAGGGTTGGGTCTTCCCACATCAATCAAGTTAAGATAACCCCACACACACAGACATGCTTACAGGTCAGCGCCATATAAACAGCCCCTCACTGAGGCTCTCCAAGGTGATTTTAGGTACATCCAGACGACAGTTATGTCTACCATCACAACAGCAGCCCCTCACAGGGAGACAGGGACATGGGTCAAGGAAAACAGCATTTTGCTCCATGTGGCAAATCAAAATCAGATTTCAAACCCACATCTGCTGGCCCATCCCCCTTCCCAAGTCACAGCTCAGATCTCAGGTTGGACCCTTTCTTCTCCAGACCAAAGCCATTCCCTCTGAGCCTTTGTCTCTGATGGACTTTATTAATACAAATGTAATGTTTAGATAGAGGACATGAAGGTCCTAATGAGACCCAGAGGATGGTGTCTGTACTGAGTGGGACCAGGCTAGCAGGGCCTTGCCCAGGAATCCAATGTGTGGTAAGAGAAGTCTTCCCACCCCATGCATCATGATGCCTTCCCAAGCCGGATAGGCATGGTGTTATCTCCTTGCAAAACTGGAAGGACCATGGAGAAAGGGACAAAAAACCAGGCCCACTCTAGCTGACACCACCCAAAGGGGGTGCTCTCAGCAACAGCTGAACATCAGAGGCAGCAGGACCCAGAGGGCCCAGGCCCGAGACTCCACTTCTCACCTCTGCACCAGTCCCTCCCCCAGGCTGAAAACCCTCTGCATGTCAGTTGCTGTGGGTCCCGTTTTCAGCTTCCAGAGGGGCTAGGGCTTTAGCCCTTGAGTCTCTTGGGTCAGAGGTCCATGACTGTACCCAGAGGCACAGGGAGCCATGACTATTCCAGCTTTGGCCAGGGACAGGAGATTCTCTGTGAACAGAGGAGAGACGGCAGCACCCTGGAGAGCTAGGGGGCCCCACCTTGTGTGGACAGGGAGAGGATGTGTGCTAGGAAGAGGGAAGACAGATGGCCATCCGCATTCTGCAGACATAGAACTCACCTAAGATCACACAGCAAGAACCAGAGCTGGGAGCCAAGGGCATTCTGTCATGCTGCAGAGTCTGTACCCTAAGCCCCTTGGGACACTGCTGAGCCAGAGGCTGGTCCCCTAGAGTTCAGAGGAGCTGCGGAAGAACCCCAGTCCTGACCCCTGGGAAGGTTAGTGGCTGCCCTGCCCCACACCTCTCTCAGAGGCCTCGCTGAGTGAGTCTGTGCAGACAGTCTCCATGCCTCACAGCCCAAGCAGGTGCCAGTAAATTAGTCCTGGTGATGGGGACATTTGCTGAGGGAATTCGGGGAGCTATAAACAGTTGCAGGAGTAAGTAGGCACATTCAGTGACGTGCCGGGCTTCCCAATGATGCTCATCTCTTCCTAGAGCCTTCCTGCGCATGGAGCCCCAGGAACACTGAGTTGGTCCCCAGCTCAGCAGGTGACCCAGTAGGATGCAGGAATGCTTTGGAAACCACTAGAGAGGACCCTCTGTGCATCGATAGGAAACTGGGGTGAGGGAGGAAAACGCCCCACAGGTGAGAAGGATAGGTAGGCCTAGAAGCCAGGTCCTAAGAGACAGTCGGCAAGCTCCTGGCACACCCAGTTAAGCACAGGGCAAGTTCATCCTCCGGGAAGGACACAGCTCTGAGTGCAAAGGACACAAGTGACAAGGGGTGCAACTTCAGACAGACATCATTCATTCACTCACTTCTTCATGAGCACACATTTACTGGGTGCCTACTGTATTCCAGGGGCTGTTCTCGGCTCTGGGGTGGGGGGTGGACTACAGAAGAAGACAAGGGTAAGTTTCTGTCCCCAGGGAGAGGAGGCAGTGGACATAGGGGCAGTTCTGTCAAGGGACCCCAGGGACCTAAAGCCAGATAGAAGGGACATAGTGTTCCCTTTCTCCTGCTCCCAAGTGCCTCACAAAGTGGTCGGGCCCCACTGGTGTGTACAACACGATTCCCAGGCCTGTGGTCGCTATCATAAATACAGGACCTCAGGGAACTACAGCCTCCAGGTGGGGCCAAAATGCATTGCTACAGATGGGCACAAGGTGCGAACTGTGGGAAGGAGATGACCCCAAGCAGCGGCAGCATGGAACAGGCCTTGGGGTCTCACAGACTTGGATTCAAATCCCACCCCGCTGCTTCCTGGCTGTGCAGCCCTAGGCAAGGTACTTATCTCTCTGACTGTCCTCAGCAAGGAGATTTGAATGGATGGGCTTAAAGCTCTGACTTTCCCTGACTTTTGAGTGGCAGGAAGTCAGGACATTGAAGCTAATAAGACTCAGCTCAACACACATGCCTCCAGAGAGACACTGTCCAGATAGACAGAAGGAAGAAAGAACGCGGAGGCACAGTGTCCGTGTGGCCACATGCTTATAAAAAGAAAAGACCCCAGTGTCTAAAATCCCAGCTGCTGACTCTACACAGGACATTTCCCATCAGAGGGCATGGGACAATTCCACTCCTACAAGGCAGAAAAACAGAACAATGATATTCAGTTTGAAATTAAATCAGCTCACCCGGCTAACAACAAGGAAGTTCTTTCTACTGCTCTGTGTTTGTAATACGCATTCTCGGCCCCAGAGGTGCGTGTTTAACATTTGGCCCCATTTCCTTCCATATTTTTCTATCAACTCTTGTGGCATAGTCATTATTGATCTATAATGTATAATTTAGCATCCCAGGGGTCTTTTATAAACTTCGTATTATAGCATTAAGTATTTCCCATCTAGGATAAGTGTAAACAAGGTTTTCACTGCTGCAGAATATTCTGGATGGTCCACCAATTAGATTGTCCTTTCATTATTTTTATCTTGTGTGTGGGCTATTCTAAGAGCATGGTGGTAAATATATCTGTCTCTAGAGGTTTTGAAAAGAAGCATGTGGGACCTTTTAATGAGTCTATGCCTCATTTAAACAATACAAAATATAGATGTGTAATCGGTCCATCGAACAGGTTGCATCTGATGAAGACACAGAGTTGATGGCATCGTCTCCCAGCTCTGCCTTCCCACATGCTCAGGTTGCCTCACACCTGCTACTCCCCTCAGGAACATCCCGGCTTTGTGGGTTCCCAGCTCTGTGGACCTGGAGGTACAGAGATTCCAGAGCTGATCCTATGTACCCATCAGTGCTGGCACGTCCAGCCTGGATGGCCACACACCTGTTCCTCTCCATCTCAACCGGACAGGGGGAAACCCACTGGGAAGAAGACGGGAAGGTGGACATGTAATCTCCCAGCCATGCCAGGATCCCCAAGCCCAGGACGCCTGTGCAAGCTGTCAAGTTCAACTTTGCATCCTCAGTCTCCATAATGCCTAAGACCAAAGGAGAAATGGAGAGGGACAAGAGAAGGTGAAGGGCCCTGCAATCCCTGCTGAAGAGACCTCACATCCTGTCAGAAAAAGGGTCCTCAACACACCCGACCAGGCCACGTTAGCCAGGCAGGCCTGGGACTCCTAGTTGCTGAGCTGTAGCCTGCCTCTGACAACATGGTCAAGTCTGTGCTGACGCCAATGCCTCTGACCATGGAGGTCTTTACCATGCACCTTTCAGTTGGGAGGGGATGAGACTTTTGAAAGAATAGCCAATACTTTCTTCAGTCTTCCCAGGCCCCACCCACCCACCCTATGACCCTAGTTCAGACCAGTTACATCACTAACTGGACTGATTCAAAGGACTTGGAGCTGGAAACAGTAAAAAAAGGAACAACTTCTGACTCCCAAGAAGCAAAACCCAAGCACACACGTACATGTGCACAAACACACACACACACACACACACACACACACACACACACACACACCAGTTGTCAATGATAGATGTGAAAGAACACACAAGGATTCTGATCAGGTTCCCTCAGGAGCAAGAGAAAGTGCCCCAGTGAGGGGAGTGAGAAGGGAGGAGACTCATCAAATGTCTACAGACTGCCTCATGCTCTCCCAAGCTACCAACCCCAACCCTAAGGTCAGTGACACAGCCTCCTCATGGGGCTCTTGCCTCATGCTACAGAGTGACCCTGAAAACCTGGGTCAGATCCCAGATGCTAAGGGCTTACACACCTGTGGAGCGTGAAGAGTCCACAGTCTGAGGGGAGAGGCTGACAGACAGAATAGAAAAAGAAATCTAGCAAAATTCATAGACAAACAGAGTCCATGGGGAAATGTCACATGTTGACTGGATATAAAGTCAACTGAATTTTGTTCCTATACACCAGTAAATGGGGAGAGGGGGTTACTACAGAAAACAAACACAAGATAACAAACAATAAATCTAATAAAAAAAAGTCTAGAAAACTTCTCTGAAAAAAATTAATATACTTAATACAGAACTAGAGTGATTTTAGTCTTGTTGAACATAACTTTTCTCCGCTCCCCTACAGTTCAGAGATTTGGGGATTCACAATTGACCAGAACACTTCCGCTCTGTTGTTCCTGTTTGAAACACCTTCTCCTCCATATGTATCCCAGGCCAGCCTCAACCTCCCAACCTCCTGTCTCCACCGCCTGGGTGCTGGGATCCAGATACGTACCACCAGTTCCTCTTCATTAAGTCTCATGGAGATGTGATTTTAATGAAAGTTCACGCTAGTGCTTGCTGTACAAGGACAAGAACCTAGGTTCGATTCCCAGAACTCACATTTTAAAAACAAAGCCAGGTACAATGGCACACACTTGTAATCCCAGCTCTGGAAAACAGAGACAGCAGATGGGGGAGGGGAGGCCTTGCTGGCCAGCCAGCCTGGCCTAATTGGCAAGCCTGGGCCAATAAGAAACCCTGTGTCAGAACTAAGATGGTTGGTGCCTATGGACCAGCTCCCAAGGTGGACCTCAAGACACAGGTGTGGATCTCCTGCTGAAAATGCCAGGGAAGGCTTGGATTTGCCCATCCTAAGAGGAAGCCATCCTCTGATTGGCCAGACCCAGACCGCATGTCCATCACTGTACTCTGAGAGGGTTAACAGTAGGAAGTGAGGAACTGTGTTTGACAGAAGAATCAAAGGCAAGATTGTACCATTACCAGCTAAAGAGAGGGTCTGGCCATCAGGTTCAAAACATAAGGCCATGTGGTCACCGAGCCAATGCAGGGAGCTGAATGGGTACCTCAAAGTACCTGCATTCTTCCATAAGCCCCACCCACTCTGACCACCCCAGACATGGTCAAAAGACCTCCTCCCATGTGCTCCTGTTACATCATGTGCTTACCTTTGTCACTACCCTAGACAGGGCACAGGTATGTCCCGGGCCAGACTTCAAGTCCTGCTGACAGGTGCCTTCACCCCCTGGCACAGGGGACAGACGGGGCCTGGTGGTGATTGTACCCATTACTGTGACAGAAACACCTTAAAGGAGAAGGATTTCCCTGGGCACACTGTTCAAAAGGTCTAGCCCACACCCTTCAGCTCCAGCAGTGTAGCATGGCAGTGTGTGTGTGTGAGAGAGAGAGAGAGAGAGAGAGAGAGAGAGAGAGAGAGAGAGAGAGCGAGCATGGGACCAGGTGTTACCTCCAAGAGCCTGCCCCTGGGGCCTGCTTCCTCCAACCAGACCCTGCCCCCTGAAGTCCCCACAACCTTCCCAAATAGTGCCACCAGCTGTGGGCCTATGGAAACATTTCTAATCCAAACCACAAGAGGACTTCGGACAGTTTCCACCACCTCTTTCCCCAAGACTGGGCCAATACAAAGCACCAGCAGACACAGACAGAAAAGGAAGTGAAGTAGTGAAGGGGTAGACAGTGGGGTGGCCCTCCAGCTCTGCTCACAATTCCATCAAAATAGCTGCACAGCTGGTGGCCAGAGTTGCAGGGTCACCAGGAGCTGGCCAAGAACAGGGCCCCCGAGAGCGGACCTTTGGACAAAGGAAAGATCTTCTGCCATCCTGCTACACAGCTCCAGAAGCTGTCAGACACATGGGGACCACAGCCCAGGTCCTCAGCTTCTTGTGGCCTCAGACAAGATGTGGTGCAGCAAAACCTTCAAGACAGCAATGTCTTCCTGGTATAGATGCCGAAGGAAAGTTCCATGTACACACAGGCATGCAGAAGACTTACCCAGGACGTGTGTGTGCGCGCGTGTGTAAAAAAGAGAGAATGTGATTATGTCTGTGCACGAATGTGTGTGAGTAGGCATATGAATGTGTGTCTGTGTGTGTGAGGGTATGTGCATGTGTGTATAGACATGTGTGAGTGAATATTGGGTGGGTGTGAGGTATAGATGAGTATGTGAATGGGATTGCACGAGTGTGTGAGTGCGTGTGTAGGTGTGAATGTATGATTTATGTGTAATTGTGTGTAGGTGTGTATGAGTATGTGTAGGTGAGTGTGTATATAAGTGTGTGTATGTGAATGCATGTGTATGAATGTGTGTGTGTACTTGTGAATATATGAGTGTGTGTCTGTGTCTCTATGCGAATGTATATATATAGGTGTATGTGAATGTGGGTTGGTTGTATAGGTGTGTGTATGTGGGGGGTGAGCGTGTAGGTATCTGTGAGCATGTGAGCATGTGTGTACCTGTAAAGGTGTATTATGTGTGGGTGTGGATGTGTGAATATATGCACGGGTACACGTGCAATCAGAGGCCAGAAGAGAGTACTGAGCATCCTATCGTATCACTCCCTACCTTATTCCTCTGAGTCTCTCACTGAACCTAGAGCGAGGCTGGCTGTAAGCAAACCCTAGATCCTCCTATCTCCATCGCCCCCACACACAGTGCTGGGCCACACTCTTTTATTATATGGGTGCTATGGATCCAAACACAGTCCTCATGTTTCATAGAAGCCGCCGCTGAGCCATATTCCCAGCCCTAGAACTTTTACAGGGAGGGGAAAAAAAATGAAGGGATCAAAATGTCTGTCAATAGGGAAGTCATTTGAGAAAAAAATATGCTGTGCCATGAAACATGACGTAAGGCCTTGTTTTGTTTTTTAATGAGGTGCCTACCCCATATGTGCTGACACGGAACGGTGCCGTTACTGAGTTGTGTTACAGACAGGGGAAAGTGAGATGCACAAACATGCATATTGCATGATGCCTTTATGTTTTGTAAAACATCCATTAAAAATGCAAGTGCCTGTGTGTACAGAGAGGCATAGAATCAACCTGTGAGGATCGCTTGCCGCCCTGAGAACAGTTAGATGGACGGGATTCAAAGGTGGGAGAGCCAGGCCAGGGAATTTTTTTTTAATCCAGATTGTTCCACTCTGTAACAAAGAGAATATAAGCACATAGCACTTGCATAATTGGTGGGTGGGGTGCATGGCAGCCTTGCCAAGAATAGTGGGAGCACTCCTCAACAACCAGCCGACCACCTAAAAGGGACCCGCTCAACACGCGCTGGCGCCTTTAACAAAAGACTGCCTGGCAGCTGTTGAGGAAAATGGGGCAGATCCAAGTGGGAAAATGTTCTCAAAAGCTGCAAAATGATGCTCAGAGTGCAAGCTGTGTTTTTAAAAAGAAAGACAAGTTATTCTACACCTGGAAAAAAAATACCTTCCAAACCTCTGTGGAGAGAGAGCAGGAGAGCTGCCCTGCGCGGACCAGGATTCAGTCCCTGCTCTGAAACCAGTGGCCTTGAGAAGTCCCCAGTACTCCAGCTCCTTCACCTAGCCTTAAAAAGGACGCCAGAAGGGACCTGGGGACATGGCTCAGGGTAAAAGACCTGAGTTCAGATCCCCAGCACCCACGTGAAAAGCCCAGGATGGCAGTACACACCGTGCTGGGGAGGCAGAGACAAGAGAACCCCTGGGGCTCACTGGGTTCCAGATTCAGTGAGAGACCTTTGTCTCAGGCTGGGGCCAGGGGACATTTAAATTTCTCACATACTTCTTGCTTGAATTTTAACAGTGAGCTCAAATCACTTCCTTGTGTGTTTGGGGGAGCGGGAGGATTAAACCTAAGGTCACACCTATGCTTGTCAAATACTCCACCAGTGAGCTACATCTCCAATCCTTTGGGTGGCAGGGTCCTACAAAATTACCCAGGCTGGCCTTGAACTTACAATCCTCCTGCCTTGGCCTCCCAACTAGATGAGATCATAGACCTGTGCCGTCAGACCTCTCCTACGGTCACATTTAAAAAACCTAATAAGGGTCTGGGATCGTAGCTCAACGTTACAGCCCTCGCCTGTAATTGTGTGAGGCCCTGGGTTCCATCCCAAGCACTGCGAAAATAAATCTGCAAACTGAAAAAAGACCAACCAACCTCACTGTGCCTGTGATGGCCCCATCCTGCTGGGCTCTCCCCCGACTCTGTCTTGGCACGAATGTCCGGGCTGTCACTGGCTACAGCCTCTGCGAGCGCGCACATGACGGCTGCCAGCTCCACCCCAACAACACCGCCTCCGATTCTAACATTGTGATTGCGGAGAAGCATGGATAAAATGAAACAGGCTCTCTCCAAACACACTTCCCCTCCCTGCCAAGGGCTCAGGACCAGGGAGACCGGAGGGAGGTGGGTGACAAGCATTCTCCTGTCTCTTGCCTGCACTCTGTGATTTAATATCATTTTGACATTTCTCCAGCTGAGTGGCAGCCAGGGCTCCAGTCGCATGAAATCAGGCAGATAAAAGCCAGAGCAGAGGGCGCTGAGACCTTGGCTCCCTGTCATTTTGTCACCGGCTCTCCCAGAGGAGAGCCGGCGCATTAAGCTGCCGAAGTCAATAACGAAATAGATCAGGGATGAAGGTGGAAAGAGATTGAGAACCCACAAAATTGCTCTCTGCTCAAGAGTCCCAGGGGGGTTCTGTGCAACTGTGCAGGGGAGACCCTGGGCTGCTGGCAGTGGAGTCTGGGGGTTCCATCCCGTGAGCTGAGGGTCTACTATGCACACGGCCGGAACACCACCACAAACAAGAGAGGCGAGGCGCCAAGCCCCAGATAATCGTCATGATTGTCTTAGTTCTCCTATCCTATTACTCTGACAAAACACCCCCAAAAAAGTAACTCACGGAGGAAAGAGTTTGTTTCAGGTCACAGTTCAGGACACAGTGGTGAGGACACCAAGGCATCAGGATCCTGGAGCAACTGGCCACGCAGTGTCCACCCCGGTTAGAAGAGTGCAGTAGATGCTTTACCACCGCTCGGCTCCCTTTCTCCATGTGTGCAGTCAGTACCCATCCCAGCCAGGGAATGGTGCCACCCACAGTGGGCTGGTCTTCCCACCTCGGTGGCCACACTCAAGTAACCCCTCACAGGTGTGTTCCAAGGCCCTTTTCCCGGGTGGATCTAGGTTTTGTCAAGTTAACAATTAACTTTAACTCTCCCAATGATGAGTTTGTAGTAAAATAATGATAAATACGTAATTATCGCTGCTTGCTTTTCTATTGACACTCTTAAGTTCTCAACATATTTTTTTTAATTTCATACTCAAAAATACCCTCTGAAGGGCTGAAGAGATGACTCTATGGTTAAGAGCACTTACTGCTCTCCCCCAAGAACCCAGGTTCAATTCCCAACACCCACGAAGCAGCTCACAACCATCTGTAACTCCAGTTCCAGGAGATCTGATGCCCTCTTCTGGCCTCTGTGAGTACTGCATACACATGATGCCCAAACATACATACAGGCAAAACACCCATAACACAAAAAGTATAGACTTTAAATATAAAAAGAAAAAAGACACTCTTAAATGCAAAAGAAAAACAAAAATGCCTTTGTAAATACAAAGCAGGGAAAAATCACTTTTTAATGCAAAAGAGAAGAACACTTTATACAAAAAAAAATTTTAATACAAAAAAAACACTTTTGTTAACACAAAAAAAGAGAAAGCACTTTTAAAAAATGAAATAAAAAAACGGTCTGAAGTATAATCTTGGGGAAAATGTAAGGCTCCAACTGTGAAGCACTCAGTAACACAAAGCTTTAGACCAGCCCTGCCTGTGTGTGCACCCATCTGTCTGTCTGTCTACACGCTGCACTCTGAAGGAAACAGCCTTGCTCCTTCCCTGAACCTGAGCCCCAAGTCCTCCTTGAGCTCTGTGTGGTTGTCCCTCAATCTCCTGCTACCAGCTTGATCCAGCCTGCTGGGGGGTCTCTTGAGTGAACACTGGAAAAGGAGGGGATGCTGTTAATCTGCCCACTGAGAACTTTGTGCTGAGCTGGGGGTCCAGCTGAGGATAGCCCGAGCAGGTGCCTACTCTCAGGGGTAATCCTACAGGATTTGGACACTTTGAGAAAGTCAGAGGGAAATAAAACAGTGTTTTCATATTTTTGTTTTTGTTTGATTGTGTGAGGTCTTGTTGTTGTAGTTGTTGTTG